>CM028360.1:30274153-30581932 GCA_016618105.1 Dendrobium huoshanense | reverse complement strand
GAACCGTTATCACAATATCAGCATTATTTTAAGCAACCAAGCTTGTGAAGGATTGAAATCAAAATTTGAATTTTGAGCTACAACGGCTCAACAATCAATTTAAATCTTGGATAACAACATCTTCATCTCCTTCCTTATTTCAACATCTTCTACAATTTGACAATTATTTTAGCAACATTCAGTTGATCGGCCACCAAATCTATAATATTAGAAATCCGAGCTGCCAATGGATCAACAATAACATCTGATTCAGCAATAACATGTTCTTCATCTCCTTCCATTAATTCTGCATTTTTGAAAGTATGGAAAATCATCCGATTTTTCCTTGGCTGAAAAAACATTGGAATTAAGCTGCTTTTTCTCAGAATTTTTTCTATTTTTGTTTTTGAACTTCACATGCATCCATGGTCCATAAGGAATAACTTCAGTTTGAACTGAACTGGAAGGGACATTTTTAGTAAATAAATTCTGATTATGACTAAATTTGGACAAACAAAATAAATATGTCCTATTCTCCCACATTTGAAACAAAGTGATGATATTTTTCATATTCAAACTTTTGAATAAATCTACCATGAAGACCTTCAACCCAAATACGAAAAGGGAGTTTATAATTCAAATTAACCCGAATGCAGACTCTAACCAATTCTCTTCTCCCCCATCTAAACATGTTACAATCCAATAATAAAGGAGTCCCAATTCTAGAAATAATTCTAGTGATATTGGATTCATCCCAGTAATGTAAAGATATTTAATGTTTGAGGTCTGAATTTTATGGGACCTTTTGTGGAAAATCATGGTAGTCAAAATATGATTATTAATGTGGATTATGTTGTAAAATGGATTGAATGGATAACATTCTTTAAAATCAATGCTGAAGTTATAATTAAATTTTTAAACATAAATATTTTCTCTAGATTTGGAATGCCAAGAGGTTTAATAAGTGAAGGGCGAAGCCATTTCTGCAATAAATGAATTGAACTAATTTTAAAGAAATATGAAATTTATCATAGGGTAAGAACTCAGTCTTATCCTCTAACTAATGGTCAGATTGATATTAGCAACAAAGAGAATAAGGAAATTTTGAAAAAAAAAATAAGTATTACTAATACGATGGATTGGTAGTTTTTTTTTTTTTTTTTTTTTTTTTTTTTTTTTTTTTTTTGAGAAAAAGCAAATAGCATTAAAAGATAAAAAACAATTACAAACTAGAACTGAAAGAAACTGTTAGGCAAATCATTTCAAAAAACTTTGAAAGGAAGCCTTATTAAAACAAAATTAAGCAAAAGAAAAATATTTGAAAAATAAGAGATATCATAATGAAAATAAGATCCTCTTTTCTCATTTTAAACCAATTGGGGTGGAGGGGATACCAATGATAAAACAACCAAAATGGCTGATTAGTATCCCAAATTTCCCAATTAAGTAAAAAATAAGAAATAAAATGATACTTAAATTCCATTATTCTAGTTCGATTTATCAAATACCAAACTATGCTTAAAATAAAACTAGAAAAGACAAAAAAAACTAAACAAGAAAAAGAAATAAAATGGAGGCAAGACTCTTCAGCCAAAGTAAATCGAATCTTCACAGCTCCAACGTCCCTTACTTTCACAAACTCCACCACCTTCACACAAACCACAAACCAGCCTTCAATTTCTAAAACCAGACCAATAAGCTCCATAGTCCTAAAAAGAAAAAAAGTTTCTTTTAAAGACTACACCATCAATAGAAAATCCAATCAATGCCATCCCAATTACCGACAGAATTATTAACACAATCCTCTTGATCCATACCATTTTTAACATTCACAAGCATGCTATGAGATAAATGGTGAAGTACCTCCATCACTTTCACCAATATTTATCAATTTCCTTCCTCTAAGGTTGCCTTTGATAGAGCCAAACAAATTCAAATCTTTATTCAACTTTTTTTTAAAATGCACTGTTTTAGAAGACAATAGGATCTTATTTCCACCTTCAATCAAAACCTTCTCTACTCTTCATAATATCCTTACTGGACAAAGGATGAGCCGCAGCATACTTTTCCATACAAAAATCTAAAACACTCCTAGCATTGTCTTCAGAAATATCAACATTTCCTACTAAATCAACATTTATAGAATTATCTTGTACCACACCTTCTACATTTTCCTCATCAGGCTTAGGTATTATGAAATCCATAACACCATCGATCTTTATTAGAAATAACTTCTTTAGGAGCTAACAAAATAGCTGCGGGATTCAAAGGATTAATAATAGATACCTCATTTTCATAGAGCACAACTTGATAAATTGGATTAACATCATGGTTATCTTTAACAACACCAAAATATCCAGCAACTAGAACAAATTTTCCATCTTCTATTGAAAATGGATCAGCAACAGCATTGCAACCTCCACTATTACTCAAAGACAATCGTGAAGAATCTTTATTATTAGGAACAGCATAAGCACCATCCTCACTGACCACCTTATCAACATTAGGCTTGAAATCAAACATAGAACTTTTTAATATTGCATGAACTATATTACTGGGAATAAATTTTGCATCAGATTTGAACTTCATTCCATTTTTTCTTGAAGCAGTAGACAAATAGGCTATGTTTTTCTTTCTACCACAATTGACATGAATCCATGAACCATAAGAAATCTAAGAAGTAGATGAATGTAAAATTTTTATATTTTAATATCAATCTAAAGCTTGGCTTACATACAATCCTTAATCATAATATGATTAATTTCATAACTCGCCACCTTAATATACTGAGATTTATTCCCAGGCGATAGCAAAATTCTTAGACGTTGCAATGTCATAAGAAATCTCACCTTTATTACGCTCAGGCTTATCATCCACAATTGATGAATCTAACATCTCATTATCTTTACCAGAATTTAAACTAAAAATCTATTATGGATTCATACACAAAGAAGATACCACTTGCACAAAAGACGGATGCTTTCCATCTTCAAGAGCAAATTTGGAAAATTTGCTGACTTTAAGCTTTAAACTAGAAGAAGATGATGCTCCCAAATCATTTTTCAGATTCGGCAAATCATTTACCTTTTCAGGATCACTGATATTCTCAACCATTAGACCTTCACCAGAGCAGATTTCTTCCAAACGAACACCTTTTGCAATCTCAACAACTGGCTGGTCTCTAATATCCAAAGGATATCCCATCTTTGACATCAAAGTCAAAATAGGCGAAGAAGAAGGGTTGCTCGATGATTAATGTCGCCGATCAAACCCCACCATGCATACAAAAAATGGGAATTCAAAAACTTACGGGATTTTCTCTCACTAGAAAATGGGGAGCTTCTCTCACTAGAAAACAGGCAGTCTTCAATTGGCATTTAAGTTAGAGGATGCATTATAGGCATATAGAATTGCTTTTAAGACATATATTGGAATGAATCCCCTCAAATTATTTTAAGAAAAGCTTGCCACCTTTTTGTAGAATTAGAACATAAGGCATTATGAGCTATTAATTAATTGAATTATAGTCTTAAAAGTATAAGAGCGAAAAGATTTATAAAGTTAAATGAATTGGAAGAAATCATAAATAAGGCTTATGAAAATGCAATGATTTATAACGATCAAATCAAAAAGTAGCATAATCGCATGCTTCTTTAAAAGAATTCACCCTTAGGCATCATGATTTACTTTTTAATTGAAGACTTAAGTTATTTTAGGAAAATTAAAATCTAGCAGTCATGTCCATTCACTATCTAGAGAATATTTCCTTATGGAACTGTAGAAATTCAAGATAAAAAACCTTGAATGTCTTTAAAGTTAATGATCGCATATTGAAACCTTATTTTGTTGTTTGAGAAAAATAACCTAATTGGTTCATCTGAAGTAAAATAATTAGTATAGTCTAACTGAAGACAACAAACATACTTTTTATGGGAGGCAACCAATTTGTGTATACATTCATCTTGTATATTATGTCAAATGGTGCCTTCAACATTAGTTATCTAGTATCAATTATTTAATTTTATGTATATCACATATTTTCAACCTTTTATCATTCCTATAAAAGTATATGTTATTTAGAATAATTCAATTTTGTTTGTATTTACATTTTATTTAATTCCCCTTAAGCTTACACTATTACATTGTCTTCCATTAACATCTACACTTTTAGATTATTTATTTAACCATATTAAAAAGGATAATTTAAAACTATGTAAAATTATGAAAATAATAAACCTTTGATTATAATATAAATAAATAATATATTATAATTCATAAAGTGGAAAATAAATATTTAACTTACTTAGATCATTTAAGTTATTAACTTAACATAAATTTATAAGTTAAATATTTATTCATTGTCCTCTGAATTAAAAGATTAATAAATGAGGTTAAAGAATAGATAGGAGTATCTTAAAATTGGCACTTTTGGTAACATGAAATTGGAACTAGTGATCATATGAAATCATTACAATAACAACATTAAAATTATAAGTGATTATACCAAAAACTATCATTCAAAATCATTAACTATGTACTCTATGCAAATAAAAACAAAATAATTATGATAAGAGTTCTAAAAATAAAGAAAATAATAATAGTACACTAAAAATTAGTATTAGTTAAAACCTTAAAGTCAAACTGTAATCTTATCTCAATTACATAAATGATAAGATAAGAAAATTAGTACAGGTGATCGTGAACTAATATATTTTAATCTTATATACAAACACATATAATCTTTAAAGTGGTATTATGAAAGTTCTTGAAGGTTTTAAGACCTCAATAAACTATTCGTAAGGCTCACTAATACGAAAGTAATACTATCAGTTGATGTAGAAGCTAGTACACCTATTAATTGTTACAAAGATGGTGATGATAATATAATATCAATCACAAATTTTTAACCAAGCAATTATAATAGAAAATAAAATACAAAAAATTAAATAGTAGAAATAACATCAGAAAGAACACTCCAGATTTATAGTATTACTTTCGTAACCATGGCCTATGTCCACTCCCAGATTCACCCACTCTTAGTATTACACTATCACTATAGTTTCTTTTATTTAGCCTCCACAACTAGGTGGCAAAGCCCTTACAAACTCCCTTCCACCAACCTGGCATGACATAGGACCAAACTCCTTTCATAGGCAAAGAATATTGACTCCTTTTCACCCTCTTGGGGAGGTAGAAAACCATATTTTTTTCACCATCCAAGTGAGTTTGAAAACCTTGAATCACTTTCACCATTCCTGGAGCAGTGGAGTTGTTAGGTCCTTTGACACTAAAGAGATCTTTTTCTTAAAACTTCCCTCAAGATAATCCTTGTATTCGATGGTACTAAGATGCAAGCTTGTCGGATCAAACGTGTGAAACTCCCTCCATACCCCCTTAGACCCCATAAGGATCTTCTCCCTCTTAAACTCCACCCTTTCTTCTCTCCCCTTCAAAGCTCTCTATTTAAGTTTTCTCTAAAAAATGAAGACTCAATGCATGCTGAAGACACTTATAAAATCTTTGGAGAATACTTAATTAGAGGGCAAACCCAAAAAATCATTTCACCCTTCAAAGATCGTACAATACAATTTAAGGATCATCCGATATGATGTGCATAATGTTAAGAGAGTTGATATTTGCATATGTTACATTCTTGCAACTTGTATAGTTTTGATGATTTCAAATATTATTGTTTTATGTGTAATTATCTCCTAACACTTTTTGGAAGATTGTTTTTGCTCATGTGTGTACTAACATTTCAAGAAAATTGAACTCCAAACTATGAAGACTTTAAATCAAATTCAGCATACAATCCTTTGCAAATTGAAGCTTTAAATTTTTCTTTGAATTGAGAGGGAGTGATTGTAATTGAGTGAATAAAAATACACACACACACATACTTAAGGAGATCTTACAAAATTTATACTGATCGTACGGGACGAACCTAGTTCGTACGGGACGATCAGGTCAGTTATCTCCTTGTAGGAGCAAAGGAACGAACAGGATTTGGAGGAAATATTTCTAAGTCCTGATCGTCCAGGATGAAATTAATTAGTCCCAACACGGGTTAGGCTCTGTAAAAATTTTGTTCAGACAAAATCTAAAATCGTGCCAGGACGAGTTGGGCTCTGTAAAAATTTCATCCAGACGAAATCCAAATCGTCCTAGGACGATTTCTTTTCTATTAAAATTTTGTATAGACGAAACTTATAATCATACTAGGATGAGTTTCCCTCAGTAAAAGTTTTGTCGGGATGAAGTACTGTTCATCCCAGGACGAAGTGAAACAACACTTCACTTTTGGATGTCGTTCTGCACTTTTTGGGAACCGACCTATGGAATACCTAATCATCCAGACGAACCTAGTTCATACGGGACGATGATCGTGTACGAACACAGTTCATACCAATATTCATTAGGATTGTTTCCGACACTTTAAGTAAAATCGTCCGGGACGATCCACAATCGTACGGGATGATCCATTTCGTGTTAACTTGAATATTTTGCCGTTTTGGATGATTTTCTTGTCTCTCCAATATAAGGTCCAATTTTTACTACCACCTAATCTCTTTGCTCAGTGATCTTCGTGCCTATTGAAAGAAGAGTCAAGGAGAGAGTGTGAGAGAGCATTCAAAGGAGAATTCCTACCACTGGAGCGTGAAGGCTTCACTTGGTGTTCAAAGGTAAGAATCTCTACTTGTGATTTGAGAGTACTTCACTCTTTTCTTTCTTCCTTCTAGATTTCTTGTGAGGATATCTGTCAAGGAGATCTGGTTCTCTGCCGGCACTTGGAGAGTGTAAACAGACGGCAGTTTCTCTGCCCACACTAAGAGAGTGTAAACAGCTGAAGGGTTCTCTGCCCACACTAGGAGAGTGTGAAAAGCCGAAGGGTTCTCTGCCCACACTAGGAGAGTGTTAAAGGACAAATAGTTCTCTGCCACACTGGGGATAGTATAAAAGGATGACGGTTCTCTGCCAATACTGGGGATATTGTAAAAGGATGATGGTTCTCTGCCGCACCGGGTAGTGGTTGAAGCCTTTACAAACACTCTTTCAACCACTACCCGGTGCGGCAGAGAACCCTTCGGTTGTTCAAAAAATGAGACACTATTAGTATTAGTGCAATACTCAGAGGGTGCCTCCGGGGAGTGGATGTAGGTCTGGTTTAGACCGAACCACTTTAAATTTTGTCTTTTATTTTTTTCTTCTTTTTATTTTCTGCATTTTATTTTGTTCAAAAAATTGTGGTTGAAAAACTTTTTCTAAAAATTCATTAAAATTTATTTTCGGTTCAACATACTCAAGAGGGATAATTTTTTTAAAATACCAATTCACCCCCCTCTTGGATAGCCTTGGGACATAAGTTTAGGTTTAACAACCTAATTCATAGTGAACGAGTTTCAACACATAATTTTACCTATTAGTATTGTGTGATCACCAAATAGTATAGTATGAATAGTTCAATTTTCTTGTTCGTACTATATGATCATCAATACAAACATCTATACAAATAGTTCAGTTTGCATGTTAGTATAATATAATCATCAATACGAATGACCGATCATATAGTACGATTAGTTCATCTGAAATACAGTTCATCAAGGATGAATCATGGGATGACCAAAATAATCTCTGTTGATCATCTCATATGACCAAGTTCATAAAGTACCATCAAAATAATAAAATTAAATAGATTTGATTGACTAATCATAGGATTAAATTAAGCAATATTTTTTGAACATCGTATAGTATGATTAGAATTACTTTTTAAATTTAAATTTTTCCCTAATTTTGTTGACAGTGGGCTTTCTAATTATAACAGATCATCCAATACGATGTGATGTTTGTGCTATATGATTAGTTATATTAAAAAAAATATTTTAAATAGATTTTATAACTCCATTTCATACACTATGATCCATATCATACAGTACGATGTATAAAAACATTAAAATATTTAAAATTATTTTTTCTCCCATTGTGTATATGTTTACGGTCACCAGGCTAACATACATCCTTATATGACTTGACTCAGGAATTTAAAAATACAATAACAACAACAATATCAAGCCTTTGTCCCACTACATGGGGTTGGCTACATGAATCCTTTTTCACCATTATGTCCTGTTAAAAGTAAAATTCTCATTTAAATCTAATAAAATAATATCATTTCCAATATTTTCTAACCAAGTCTTTTTAGGTCTACCTCTACCTAAAATAAATAAATGAAAATTACAGACTCCTTTAACATAACCTATTATACTTGAGCTTTGAATCCTCAAAGAATTGTGCATGGTGTACCTGAAAATTTAGTCAAAACACAAACAAATATGTTGTATAAATATTAGGAGAAATAAAGAGGTAATCAATAATATTTGTTATCATTAAAAGAACAAACTTGGAAGCCCGAGTTGAAAAATCTCCCCCTTTTTTATGATGGAAAATAATAATGGTTTTATTTGCAAACTAAAAATATTTTCTCCTAAACTCCCACTTACTAAAATTATTACATTAAAAATAAGAATATTATTTTTAATGAATAAATTTTAAAAATTATCTAATAAGAAATTTTAAAAATCAAACCACAAATATAACCAACCTCAAAATATTCTCCCCATTTGACATTATCAAAAGAAAGAGATAAAAAACACCAAAAATTAAAATACATGCAGAAAAAAATAACAACATAATAAAGAAACAAAAATATGAAATTATACCTAAAATATAATAAAAAACAAACTAAAAAAATGGAGAAACAAACACACAAAGCACATAAATAAAGAACATAAACAAATCTTAACAAACTTATACCTCATTATCATACTCCAAATCTTATGATTCAGAAGCTAGGGCAGCCTAGGAGATTTTTTTACTTTTTATCTTTTCCTCATATTACAGTTGGCTTATTTTTACTCCTTTTCTTTACAGGAAGAGTTTTTAAGTTGGGGTATTTAGATTTTAGATGTTCGGGTTTCCTACACCTAAAATAAATAACATTAGACAAAAACTTAATATTTTTTATGATCTTTACCTTTGCTCTACTTTTGTTGATGCTTATGCTTATCCTTCAATAGTCTTTTAAATTTATTTGTTATCAATGATATCTCCTTACTCTCATCTATTAAGCCACATTCATTTGTATCTTTTATTTTTAGCACAATATTCTTCTCATAATCTTCATCCAAAAGTCTTTAACTCACACTTTGCTTGTAGGAAATAAGTGAGCCTATTAGATTATATATGTAATAAGCATTCAAATATTTTGATTCACATATAGTCATAACTTTGGCATAAATTTATCAAGTTGAGAACCTAGAATTTTATTAACCTTTTCAAATTTGAAAGTTCTATACCTAAAGCATGTAATGACATCACAATCTGAGTAAACTTAGTATACATGTCTAAGATAGTCTTATAAGATTTCATGTGAAAAGATCATAGTCACGCAACAATACTTTTAATCTAGATTATTTGACTTCACTACTAATCGTCCAGATGAAGTGAATCAACACTTCACTTTTGGATGTCGTTCTGCACTTTTTGGGAACCAACGTTTGGAATAACTAATCATCCAGACGAACCTAGTTCATACGGGATGATGATCGTGTACAAACACAGTTTATACCAATATTCATTAGGATCATTTCCGACACTTTAAGTAAAATCGTCCGGGACGATCCACGATCGTACGGGATGATCCATTTCATGTTATCTTGAATATTTTGTAGTTTTGGATGATTTTTCTTGCCTCTCCTATATAAGGTCCAATTTTTACTACCACCTAATCTCTTTGCTCACTGATCTTCGTGCCTATTGAAAGAAGAGTCAAGGAGAGAGTGTGAGAGAGCATTCAAAGGAGGATTCCTACCACTGGAGCGTGAAGGCTTCACTTGGTGTTCAAAGGTAAGAATCTCTACTTGTGATTTGGGATTACTTCACTCTTTTCTTTCTTCCTTCTAGATTTCTTGTTAGGAGATCTATCAAGGAGATCTGGTTCTCTGCCGGCACTTGGAGAGGGTAAACAGACGGAGAGTTCTCTGCCCACAATAGGAGAGTGTGACAGCCGAAGGGTTCTCTGCCCACACTAGGATAGTGTGAAAAGCCGAAGGGTTCTCTGCCCACACTAGGAGAGTGTTAAAGGACAAAGGGCTCTCTACCCACACTAGGGATAGTGTAAAAGCATTACGGTTCTCTGTCAACATTGGGGATAGTGTAAAAGGATGATGGTTCTCTACCGCACTGGGTAGTGATTGAAGCCTTTACAAACACTCTTTCAACCACTACCCGGTGCGGCAGAGAACCCTTCGGTTGTTACAAAAATGAGACACTATTAGTATTAGTGCAATACTCAGAGGGTGCCTTCGAGGAATGGATGTATGTTTGGTTTAGACCGAACCACTATAAACTTTGTGTCTTTTATTTTTTACTGCTTTTTATTTTCTACATTTTATTTTGTTCAAAAAATTGTGGTTGAAAAACTTTTTCTAAAAATTCATTAAAATTTAATTTCGGTTCAACATACTCAAGAGGGATAATTTTTTTAAAATACCAATTCACCCCCTCTTGGATAGCCTTGGGACATAAGTTTAGGTTTAACAACCTAATTCATAGTGAACGAGTTTCAACTCATAATTTTACCTATTAGTATTGTGTGATCACCAAATAGTATAGTATGAATAGTTCAATTTTCTTGCTCGTACTATATGATCATCAATACAAACATCTATACAAATAGTTCAGTCTGCATGTTAGTACAATATAATCATCAATACGAATGACCAATCTTATAGTATAATTAGTTCATCTGAAATACAGTTCATTGATGATGAATCATGGGATGACCAAAATAATCTCTATTGATCATCTCATATGACCAAGTTCATACAGTACGATCAAAATAATAAAATTAAATAGATTTGATTGACTAATCATTGGATTAAATTAGGTAATATTTTAAACACCGTATAGTATGATTAGATTAACTTTTCAAATTTAAATTTTTTCCTAATTTAGTTGACAGTGGGCTTTCTAATTATAAAAGATCATCCAATACGATGTGATGTTTGTGCTATATGATTAGTTATAATAAAAAAAATAAATATTTTAAATAGATTTTTTAACACCATTTCATACACTATGATCCATATCATACAGTACGATGCATAAAAATAATAAAATATTTAAAATTATTTTTTCTCCCTTTGTGTATATGTTTACGGTCACCAGGCTAACATACATCCTTATATGACTTCACTCAAGAATTTATAAATACAATAACAACAACAATATCTAGCCTTTGTCCAACTACATGGGGTTGGCTACATGAATCCTTTTTCACCATTATGTCCTGTTAAAAGTAAAATTCTCATTTAAATCTAATAAAAAATATCATTTCCAATACTTTCTAACCAAGTCTTTTTAGGTCTACCTCTACCTAAAATAAATAAATGAAAATTACAGACTCCTTTAACATATCCTATTCTACTTGAGCTTTGAATCCTCAAAGAATTGTGCATGGTGTACCTGAAATTTTAGTCAAAACACAAACAAATATGCTGTATAAATACTAGGAGAAATAAAGAGGTAATCAATAATATTTGTTATCATTAAAGCACAAACTTGGAAGCCCGAGTTGAAAAATCTCCCCCTTTTTTTATGATGAAAAATAATAATGGTTTTATTTGAAAACTAAAAATATTTTCTCCTAAACTCCCACTTACTAAAATTATTACATTAAAAATAAGAATATTATTTTTAATGAATAAATTTTAAAAATTAATTAATAAGAAATTTTAAAAATCAAACCACAAATATAACCAACCACAAAATATTCTTCCCATTTGACATTATCAAAAGAAAGAGATAAAATAACACCTAAAATTAAAATACATGCAGAAAAAATAACAACATAATAAAGAAACAAAAATATGGAATTATACCTAAAATATAATAAAAAACAAACTAAAAAAATGGAAAAACAAACACACAATGCACATAAATAAAGAACATAAACAAATCTTAACAAACTTATACCTCATTATCGTACTCCAAATCTTATGATTCAGAAGCTAGGGCTGCCTAGGAGATTTTTTACTTTTTTATCTTTTCCTCATATTACAGTTGGCTTATTTTTACTCCTTTTCTTTACAGGAAGAGTTTTTAATTTGGGGTATTTAGATTTTAGATGTTCGGGTTTCCAACATCTAAAATAATTAACATTAGACGAAAACTTAATATTTTTTATGATCTTTACCTTTGCTCTACTTTTGTTGATGCTTATGCTTATCCTTCAATAGACTTTCAAATTTATTTGTTATCAATGATATCTCCTTACTCTCATCTATTAAGCCACATTCATTTGTATCTTTTATTTTTAGCATAATATTCTTCTCATAACCTTCATCCAAAAGTCTTTGACTCACACTTTGCTTGTAGGCAATAAGTGAGCCATTTAGATTATATATGTAATAAGCATTCAAATATTTTGATTCACATATAGTCATAACTTTGGCATAAAATTTATCAAGTAGAGAACCTAGAATTTTATTAACCTTTTCAAATTTGAAAGTTCTCTACCTAAAGCATGTATGACATCACAATCTGAGTAAACTTAGTATACATGTCTAAGATAGTCTTATAAGATTTCATGTGAAAAGATCATAGTCATGCAACAATACTTTTAATCTAGATTATTTGACTTCACTACTAACTTCATATGTAATGCATAGTTCATCCCAAACTTCCTTGCAAGAAATATAGGTCGAAAATATCATATAATCTTTAAAAGTTAAAGCATAAAAAAAATAATTCAAGCATTTAGCATTTAATTAAGCATTGATTTGTTATATTCTACAATATTAGTAAAAAGAAAAACAATTTTAAATCCATCTGTAATACATGACGGTGCAGAATAACCAGTTTAAATTATATGCCACATTTGATAATCAATTGATTGCAAGAAAGTAGATAAGAGAATTTTCCAAAAATCAAAAGTAATATTTTCAAATAAAGGTGGTTACATGATTGAATTGTCTTCCACAATGTTATGATTTCTAAAGTTAACCATTATTCATTTTTCCAAAAGTTTTCTAAAACTCTATTTTTGAATCCTGCTCTAAACTACTTATATGTTGTTCGAGGTTGTAAGACCTCAACGAAATGTCCCTAAGGCTCACTAATATGAAAGTAATGCTATCACTTGATGTAGAAGCTAGTACACTTATCAAATGTTACAAAGATGGTAATGATAATATAATCAATATAAATACTATCAAATAAAGATTTTCAAACGAGGAGTTATGATAGAAAATAAAATATGAAAAAAATAAATTGCAATAATTAAAATAAGAAAGAGCATACCATATTTATAGTGGTTTGGTCAAACCATGACCTAATTCCACTCCCTAGAGTTGCCCACTCTAGGTATTGCACTATCACTAAAGTGTCTCTCATTTAGCCCATGCAGTTAGGAAAATAAGCCCTTACAAACTCTTTTCCATAAACCCGATGCGATAGAGGGTCAAACTCCATTCAAAGGAAGAGAAATTTAACTCATTTTTGCCCTTCTAGTGAGGTAGAGAACCATACTCCTTTTCACCCACTTGGTGAGGTAGAGAACCATGAATTACTTTCACCTTCCCCGGTACGGTGGAGGAGCCCGATCCTTTGACACCAAAGAGATCTTCTTCTTCCAAAAACATCCCTAAAAAAACCTTTAATACGATGGTGCTAAGATGTAAGCTTTCCAGAGTAACTGTTTGAAACCTCCTCCACACTCCCTTAAACTCCACAAGGATCTTCTCGATCTCAAACTCCACCCTTTTATCTCCCTTTTAAAGCTCTCTCTTTAAGTTTTTGTTGAAACTTATTAAAAATGAATTAGGTTGTTAAACCTAAGGTTATATCCCAGAGGCTAACCAAGAGGGTGGTGAATTGGTAATTTAAAAAAAAAAATCTTCTTAAATTTCAAATCGATAAAATACTTATGATAAAAATTTTTAAAGGATTTTTCAACCATAGTATCACACAGAAACAATAAAGTAAAAAAGTAGCAGAAAAATAAAAAAGACATAAGATTTATAGTGGTTCGGTCAAACACGACCTACATCCACTCCCTGAAGACTCCCACTTCAGGTATTGCACTATTACCAATTAGTGCCTCTCCTTTTGCACCAACAGCAGTGTGGAGAAACCTTTACAAAAACTCTCTTCCACCACTACCTGGTGCAGCAGAGAATCATCATCCTTTTACACCCTCCAAGTGTAAGCAGAGTACCTCCCGTAGTTCACACTCTCCAAGTATAGGCAGAGAATCTTTTTGCTATTCACGCTCTCTAAGTGTAGGCCGAGAACCTTCCCGCTATTCACACTCCTCGAGTGTCGACAGAGAACCGGATTTTCTTGAAAGATCTTCTCACGATAAATCAAGAAGGTTGAGAGAAAAGAGTGAAGTGATCACAATTCACAATTGGAGATTCTTACCTTTGAGTACCAAGTGAACCATTCATGCTCCAGTAGTAAGAATCCTTCTTCAAACACTCTCTCACACTCTCTCATTCAATCTCCCTTAAGTTTGTACGAAGATCAGTGGACAAAAAGAATACAAGATAGTTTTATTTGGACCTTTTATATGAAAGACATGAAAAATCGTTTAAAATGTGCAAAAATTCAATTCTTTACATACTCGATTGTCCTGTACGATCATAATTTGTACGTACAAATAGTGTAAAAACTATTGCGTATGAGCCCAATGTGCATTGGTATGAAATGACTTCGTACCCGATCATCATCTCGTACAAATTAAGTTCGTCTGCTATAAACAATTATTTCCAGGCTTCATCTGGAATTAACTACAGGATGGTCCTCAAGGTTAAGGAATATATGACATCATCTTGGGATGAATATATAAGTTCTTATGGATGAACAGTTCAAGTCACTAATCCAGTGAACATCGTCCTGGGATGAATGGGACATTTTGTCTGAACAAATAGTTCAAGTCATGAGTCTAAATAACATCATCCTGAGATGAATGTGACATTTTGTTTGGACAAATAGCTTAAGTCACAAGTCAAGAGAACATCGTCCTGGGAAGAATAGGACAATTCATCTGGACGAACAGTTCAAAGTGAGAATCCAGAGGACATCGTCCAGGGATAAATGGGTAAATTTGTCTAGACAATCAGGACGTAGAAAAATTTTCTCACTTTCTGTCCGTTCCATTACTCTCCGAGGGGTAAAACTGACCTGATCATCCCGTAAGAACAAGGTTCATCCCGTACGATCAGTAAGACAAAATTTTGACTTTTAAAGATCTCACCCAGTATGTGTGTGTGTGTGTGTGTGTGCTAGGTTGTTCAATTATAATTACACTCTCTCAGACTCAATAAAGTAAAAAATACAGACTTCAATTTATAAAATATCTTATGCTGAATTTGATTTGAAGTCTTCATTAATCTGGACTATGATTATCCTGAAATGTTAGTCCACACAAGGTCAAAAAAAATTCTTCCAAAAAATGTTAGGATAAAATAATAATTAGAATAATAATAATTGAAATCATCAAAACTATACAAGTTGCAAGAATGTAAAACATGCAAAAGCTAAGTAGCAACTCTCTTAATAATCTCCCCCTTTTTTATGATGGAAAAACAATTATTGTTTGGGAAATTTTCAAATTCTTAAGTTAAGTATCTCCTAAACTCCCCTGAATTGATAAGCACGTGAGAATAAGGGGCATTTGATCATAAAAATTTTTATTTTGAACACAATCACTAAAACACATAGCACAAATAAAAAACACTATAAATAATGATAAAATAAATGCAACAAAATAAACAATGATAAAACAAATGCAATGAAATAAATGCAACATTATAAACAATATTTTCTCCTCTTTTTTAACAACAGCAAAAAGAGAAGAAGAAAAAGAACAAATAAAGAAATGTAAGAAGTCATATGAAAAGCCTTTGATAATTGATCCTAGAAAGAGATTGAGATATACTTGTATATATAATTATAATTCATTAGAGAAATAGAAGGATTCATATGATTTAAGAAGAGATATAACATAGAGAAAAGAAAAATATCAGAATCATGAATCAATTTAGACAATTGAGATAAATAAAATCATTTCAAAGTTGATGATTGTAAAATTTGTATATTTCAAATTTCAATACCAAACTAAATGTATAGAAGATTAATTTGAATTTAAAGATTGAATGATTAGGGAAAGAATGAAATACTAGTGGCGCTTTACACATCTTTTCAATATTTGTGGCACATTTTGTGCATTTTTTTTACTTGTGAGCTTATTTTGTGCCTCTTTTTCAAATTGCAAACTATTGCGCATACTTTTGATTTTTATACATTTGTACATTCTCAAGAGTAATCTTAATCTTTCCAAAATCAATAATCTAAAATTTCAAAGCGTATAAAAATAAGAAAACATCATAATTGCAATAATAGTATTAAAATTTTGTTAGTGACAAGAGACATGAGATTGACATTCTTAACTAGATCAAGTTATAAACACAACTTAAATTTTTGAAAAATTAGATATTTCTAATGAATTTAATTTTATGTTGCAATTCGAGATATAGCACTTTTAAGATAAAAAATGTGAAGAATGATCATATAGGCTAACACACATTTCTGAATTGAAATCAAAAATAGTAAAACAAGATAGGATAACTTTTATTAATATCATTGATAGAAGATGATACATTGAGCATAAATGATATTAATACACTAACATATGAAAAACACATAAAACACAAGACTAACTAACACAAAACATAACATAATAACATAATTGCTAACATCACATCACATCACATTTAGTTGAAAAAATCATAAAGAAGTACAATCATTACTAAGATGGACCCTGATCTGGATGAGGTTGCTGGTTATAAAAGTTAAAATAGCTACTCATCATAGCCATATTTGAGCTTATACCATCCATATTCTCTCTCATCCAACCCATATTCTACTGGTACTATACATCCTGCTGTTGTAGATGACTTTTAATTTGATCAAAGCGTTGATCAAAATGAGTCTCAAGATTATCAAACATGTGAACCAAATCTTAAACATTTGGTTCAGCAGCAAGTGCAGGTTCATCACTTCTCCTTTCATCCTCAGAATCACTACTTATCACTTGGTGTTCTTTTTTAAAAATTGCTCGAAAAGATCTATCATTGTAGTAGAGACGCTCCTCTAGATTTTGAACTGGATAGACTAGGTCATATTTCTTCTCCAAAATGTAGGTTACAAGATGGCCAATCTTAAAAAGTCCATAAATATAGTCATTGATCAGTTTGACTTCATCTATAGGTTGGCTAGTCATAATTAGATAAGTCACTGTGGAATGAAGAGGTGTGATATTTACTCGATCACCAGCTTTAGGAAAAATGGTGGTATGAAGAACATGATGTATGATTCAAGCATTTTGATTAAGAGTGTCTACCTTAAGCAAATGGTCTACTCCTACATCCTCTAATCACTTAATTTATTGCTGTCCAGTCAAAGTTGGTGGAAGAGGTCAAAGTGTGAGCTATAATCCCTTGTGTCTTTAAGTTTAGAAAAATTTCTAAGTCTTCTTTAGTGATCTCTACCTTCTTCTTAAAAACATAAGTCCTAATCACAGATTGGTCATAGTTAAAGGACATATTGGCAAGAAAGTAGTGGAAGGTCTCCTTGTTGTAGAGATGGATCATAAAGAGAATAAGGCCAAAGTTGGTGGAAACAAAAAGGTGCATTACCTTGAAATTGAGTTGTTCTTAGAGAAGGACTTTAGAGGGAGTGATTTTGGCGGATGCGAACCTAGGAAAGGACTCCACATTTGCTTTGGATAGGAAGTTTTCTCCTGAGTTTCTAGGGGATCCCTTAGCAAGTACCTTTTTGCCTTTTGGTTAAATTAGCCATAGAGAAGATCTAGGAGAATAGAGGTTTGAAAGTGATTTTTTAGGAGATGAGATTTGAGTTCTAAACCCTTCAATTTAAAGAAAAAATGAACTTTCGTATAGATGAAAGGAGGTTTATCCCGTATGATTTTGGTTTCATACATACAAAATGAAATTTTGTATGTACGAACGAATGAGTCCAAAATTGAAATGACTTTTCGTAAACATGTAAGTTACGAGGCGTCCTTTCGTACAAACTTTTGACCAAGATGATCGTACAGACAAACCGGTGTTCGTCCAGGATGATCAGATATTAAAGATCATTTTTATGATAGTTTGAAACATCCCCCACATTGAATTGCTACGTGTTCGTATGTATGAATAGAATGTTCATATGTACAATCAGGAATAATGAAATTGATCTTATCCGTATAACTGTTTACATTCGTACTTACGATTGAATACATATCGTTCGGACGATCATAACGATCGTACAGACGAATTGTGATACAAGAACTAAAAAAACTGTATGCAAACCATTCAAATCGACAGTTAATATGCTACACACTTCAGCCCGTACGAAATTAATTTCGTATACACGATATTCACTCAATTTTCAAGTCAATTTTAAAAATCAAAATTTTGATGTGAAAAACAAAGACTCACAAACAAGAAAATTAAAAAAACAAATGAATAAAACTAGAACACAAAAACATAAAAAACATAAACATAAAAACACACTAACAAACACATATCAATGTTGCTTAAATTTGTATTTAAGCATTCAAATCAATCACACCAAGCCTTATTCTTAATGTACTGAAAGTGTCAAAGGCTAATGGTTTAGTAAAAATGTCTGCAAGTTAATTTTCTATTATAACATGAATAAGTTTAATTTCTCCTTTGAATACATGATCCCTTATAAAATGATGTCTGAGGTCTATATATTTTGTTCTTGAATGTTGAATATGATTTTTAGAAATGCAAATAGCACTAGTGTTATCACAATAAATAGGAATAGCGCCTATAGTTAATCCTAAATCAATCAACTGTTATTTCAACTAAAGTACTTGTGCCACACAACTTCTTAATGCAATGTATTCAACTTTAGTAGTAGATAGGGCTACTAAATTTTATTTTCTACTAGATCAAGAGACTAATGAATTTCTAATAAATTGACATGTTCTATAAGTGCTCATTCTAATAACCCTATAACCTGCAAAATTTGAATCTTGATATCCAATAATTTTAAATTAAGAGCTAAACTTATGATACCAAATTTCTAAGTTCTAAGTTCCCAACATATTCCTTAAAATCCTTTTCACTGCTGTCAAATGTGATTCTTTTGAATCTGATAGAAATCTAGCACATAAACAAACACTAAACATGATATCAGGTTGTCTAGCTGTCAAGTAAAGCAAAGATCCAATTATCCCTCTAAATTTCTTTTGATTAACAGATTTTTCTTTAGGGTTCTTATCCAACTGAACAGAGGAACTCATAGGTGTACTAATAGGTTTAGCATTTTCTATTTCATACTTTTTAAGGATGTCCCTAACATATTTTGATTGACTAAGAAATATACCTTCCTCAATTTGCTTAATGCTAAAGCCTAAAAAGTAACTCAAATCTCCCATTAGACTCATCTCAAATTCACTACTCATTATTTTAGAAAAATCATCACAAAGATTTTTATTTATAGATCCACAGATGATATCATCAACATAAATTTATATAATGAGTATATCTTCTTCTAATTTCTTTAAAAAGAGAGTTGTGTCCACACTTTCTTTTTCAAAAGATCTCTCAAGTAGGAAGGTGATCAACCTCTCATATCAAGCCCTAGGTGCCTGTTTCAATCTATATAATGGCTTTTTTAATTTGAAAACATGATTTAGGTATTTAGAATTGTCAAAGCCTGGAGGTTGTTCTACAAAAACATCATCTCAAATTATCCCATTTAAAAATGCACTTTTAACATCCATTTGATATAATTTAAATCCTCTAAAACAGGCAAAGGATAACAAAACCCTAATTGCTTCAAGTCTAGCTACAGGGGCAATAGCCTCCTCAAAATCAATCCCTTCAATTTGATTATACCATTTAGCTACCAATCTAGCCTTATTTCTAATTACTACTCCTGAGTCATTCATTTTGTTTTTGAATACCCACTTAGTTTTTACTACACTTTGATCATTTGGCCTTATAATAAATTCCAAAAATTCATTTCTTACAAATTGATTTAATTCTTCTTGCATAGCCAATATCAAAAATTCATCCAAAAGTATTTGATCAATATTTGTGGGTTTTATCATTGAAATAAAGACTGAATGATTGACTTCTTTATTTAGTCCATGCCTTATCCTAACACCCTCACTAGGTTCTCCTATAATCACTTCCTTTGGGTGATTTTTAGAATATCTCAAATCTTTAGGCACTGGGTTTTCTTTCTCTAAAATTTCTTCTAAATTTATTTTATCAATCTTTTGGGAGTTAATCTCTATCTCATCCTCTTCAACAATTAGCACTTCCAAATTTCATGTTTTATCAAATACAACATGTGTGGTCTCCTCAATTACTAAAGTTCTTTTATTGAATACTCTATAAGATTTTCTAACACGTGAGTATCCTATAAAAATTCCTTCATCTGATTTTGGATCAAATTTTCCTAAGGCAGATTTTCCATTATTATGAATGAACACCTTACATCCAAAGTCATACAAATATGACAAATTTGGTTTTCTCCCTTTTAATAACTCATAGGGTGTTTTATTTAAGTTTGATCTCACATTCACCATATTCAGAACATAACAAGCTGTGCTAACCGCCTCAGCCCAAAAATATTTAGGAAGTGAATATTCTGCCAACATGGCTCGAGCAGCTTCTATTAATGTTATATTTTTCCTTTTGACTATCCCATTCTGCTGAGGGATTCTTGGTGCAAAAAATTGTGATCAATTCCTTTCTCCTTACAAAAATCCTCAATTTTTTTATTCTCAAATTCTCCTCCATGATCATTTTGAATAATCATAATCTCACATCTTAGTTTCCTTTAAATCGAAGTCAAAAAGTTTCTAAATTCCTCAAATGATTTACTTTAATGAAATAGAAATCTAACCCATGTGAATCTAGAGAAATCATCCACATTCACAAATCCGTATATCTTCCCTCCTAGACTTACTGTTCTAACTGGTCCAAAAAGATCTATATGCAAAATCTCCAATGGTTTACTAGTTCTAAGATCCTTACTGGACTAAAAAGAGGATTTCACATATTTTCCTAATTGACATGCATTGCAAAGGTGATCCTTAGTGAAGTCTAGTTTTGATATACCTCTCACTAAGTTCTTTTGGGTAATTCTCCTAAGGTTTTTCATGCTAGAGTGACAAAGTCTCCTATGCCAAAGCCATGATTCATCTGAAATAGTTCTTAAACAAAAAGTTGCTGGACTTTTAATGGAATTTAAGTCTAGCATATACACATTATTTACCCTTATACCATTCAAAATATCTTTTCCATTTATGCTTAATATGCATCAAGTAGAGAAAAATTTTACACAATATCTTTTATCACATAGCTGGCTAATACTTAACAAATTATACTTTAAGCCTTCTACAAGTAGTACATTTTTAATAAAAAAAGTTTTTAAGATTTCTAATCATACCTGACCCAATCACCTTCATTGTGGTGTTATCTCTAAGTGTAACCTTGCCTCCACTCCTAGCTTCCAGCAATATAAATTATGTAATATCTCGAGTCATATGCTTTGAGCATCCACTGTTTAGGTACCATATGCTCTCATGAGGCCTTGTGTGAGAGCGATCCTACAAAATTATCAAACATTAGACTTGGGAACCCAAACAAGTTTGGGTTCACATTTTTGCAAATTATAAACAGATGCATGTATGATATGTTTAGGTTTATGCATCTTAGGTCTCCACACCAAATACATTTTCTTCTTTAATGTACAGGTGTGAGATATATGTCCAAACAATCCAAAATTTTTACATTTGACTCCCAGAAATTGATTCCTAAGTCCTCTACTATTCTTCTGTCCATTCAGGGATTGTATAAATTTTAGATACAAAATAGGATTCGTGAAATCTTCAAGTCTGGGGGTATCCTATTATCCTCAAGAGCTTTTATCTTAAGTTTGTAAAATGAATTCATATCTTCCAAAATTTGATTAATATAATTTATTCGATACATCTTGCTCTCAAATTCATTCTTATTATTTTTTATTTCTTTTTGAAGTTCTGTATAGGATGATTTTAAACTTTCATGGTTCTTATTCAATTCATCAAACTCATCAAGTAATTTCATGTGGTTGTTATCAATTAAAGTATGATCTTTCCTAAGGATTTCTTGTTCTCTTTGAAGGTCTTGTAATTCTAGGTTCAGACTAGCATGCAATTTCTTTAATTTTCTATATGCAACATGTATGCATTCAGAGACTTCTAAAAGTTCATTGTAAGTCAAGTCACATACCTCTTCTTGATCTTACTGATCAAGATTATCATCCATTAAGCATAGATTGGTGACTTCCTCTTCCTTTTTAGTCTCCGATGAGTCTTAAGCTGTGTCCCCCAGAAAGCTCTTTGGATTTTTTTTTTGCTATTTTTCACCATTGATTTCTCCTCTACCTTCTCCTTGCTAGGAGTGGCTTTGAGTTTTGGGCAATCAGACTTAATATGTCCAGGTCTTCTGCACTCATAGCAAATAACATCATTTGAAACCTTGATATTTTATTAAATTTACCTCGATTTCATTGCCGGCATCTCTTTTACTTCCTCTTCAAAAAGCTTCTAAATTGTCTAGTCATTAGAGTGATGTCGTCTTCCTTCTTATGTTGTGAGAGATCACTCTCTAACTCCTCCACTTTCAGTGCAATATTCTTCTCCCTTCATGGTTCACCTGAATCAATCTCTTTTTAACTCACCCCTTGCTCTTAAGCAATTAGTGATCCAAGAAAATTGCTAATAGAGTAAATGTTTAAATCTTTAGACTCTGTAATCATAGTTATTTTATTATCACAAGCAGTAGATAAGCAACGAAGTATTTTATTAACCATTTTTGCATTCATTAATTCCCTACCTAATGCATGTAAAGAGGTGACAATTTGTGTTAATCTTATGTACATGTCAGAAATGGATTCATTGAGTTTCATGTGAAACGGTTCATAGTCATGTAACAAGATATTATGTCTGGATTATTTAACTTCATCAGTCCCCTCATAAGTTATACAAACTCTATCCCATATGTCCTTTCCACTCTTGTAAGTAGAAACTCGTATGTAACATCAAATTTAAGAGCACAAAAGAAACTATTTAGGTATTTGGCATTAAGTTGTACTAAGTCACATTCCTCTACCATCCAGTCCGCAAAAGGTGTTTCAACTCTAACTCCGTCAACTAATCTAGTTGGTTTTATATACCCTACCTGAACTAAGATCCACATACGATAATCAGGTGACTGTAAAAATGTAGACATGCGTGTTTTCCAAAAATCAAAATGAATATTATCAAACAATGGAGGTGTTGTTATAGAGTAACCCTCAAGTGTATTTTTGTTTCCAAATGTAGCCTTGGTCATTAATCAAAAAGTAGTCTAAACTTATGATATTTAAAATAAAGCTCTGATACCACTTGTTGAAACTTGTTAAAAATGAATTAGGTTGTTACACCTAAGCTTATATCTCAACGGCTAACCAAAAGGGGGATGAAATGGAAAATTAAAAAAAAAATCTTCTTAAATTTCAAACCGATAAAAAACTTATGATAAATTTTTGAAAAGTATTTTTCAACCGTAGTATCACACAAAAATAGTAAAGTAAAAAGCAGTAAAAAAATAAAAAGACACAAGATTTATAGTGGTTCAATCAAATACGACCTACTTCTACTCTCTGAAGTCTACCACTTCAGGTATTACACTATTACCAATTAGTGTCTCTTCTTTTTCCCCCACAGCAAGGTGGAGAAGCCTTCACAAAAACTCTCTTCCACCACTACCTGGTGCGGCAGATAATCGTTATCCTTTTACACCCTCCAAGTGTAGGCTGAGTACCTTCCGCTATTCACACTCTTCAAGTATAGGAAGAGAACATTTCTACTGTTCACACTCTATAAATGTAGGCAGAGAATCTTCTCAATGTTCACACTCCACGAGTGTTAGCAGAGAATCAGATCTCCGTAAAAGATCTTCTCATGAGAAATCTAGAAGGATGAGAGAAAAGAGTGAAGTAATCACAATTCACAATTGGAGATTCTTACCTTTGAGTACCAAGTGAAACCTTCACACTCCAGTAGTTAGAATTCTCCTTCAAACACTTTCTTACACTCTCTCCTTCAATTTCCCTTCCATTTGCACGAAGACCAGTGGATAAAAAGATTACAAGATAGATTTATTTGGACCTTTTATACGAAAGACATAAAAATCATCCAAAATCTATAAAAATTCAATTCTATATGTACTCGATCGTCCGTTACGATCATAATTCATACATACGAACAGTGTAAAAACTATTGCATACGAGCCCAATGTACATTTGTATGAAATGGCTTCATACCCGTTCATCATCCCGTACGAACTAAGTTCATCCGGTACGAACAGTTATTTCCAGGCTTAATCAAGAATTAACTGCAGGACAGTCCTCAAGGCTAAGGAATATAGGACATCATCCTGGGATGAATATATAAGTTTGTCTGGATGAACAGTTCAAGTCACGAGTCTAGAGAACATCATCCTAGGATGAATGTGACATTTCGTTTGGATGAATAGATCAAGTCACGAGTCCAGAGAACATCATTCTGGGATGAATGTGACATTTTGTCTAGACGAATAGTTCAAGTCACGAGTCCAGAGAACATCATCCTGGGATGAACAGTTTAATTTGTCTGGATAAATAGTTTAAAGTGAGAATCCAGAGGACATCGACCAGGGACAAATGGGTAAATTCATCTAGATGATCAGGACTTAGAAAAATTTTCTCACTTTCTGTTCGTTCCATTGCTCTCTAAGGGGTAAAACTGATCTGATCGTCTCGTACGATCAGTTAGAGAAAATTTTGACTTTTAAAGATCTCCCCCAATGTGTGTGTGTGTGTTATGTTGTTCAACTATAATTACACTCTCTCAGACTCAATAAAGTGAAAATTACATACTTCAATTTATAAACTATCTTATGCTAAATTTGATTTGAATTCGTCATTAGTCTGGAGTACGATATTCCTGAAATATTAGTCCACACAATAGCAAAAACAATTCTTCCAAAAAATGTTAAGAGAAAATAATAATTAGAATAGTAATATTTGGTATCATCAAAACTATATAAGTTGCAAGAATGTAAAACATGCAAATGCTAAGTAGCAACTCTCTTAATAGTTTTTTTCCAGAAGAAAGAAGACTCAATGCATGCCAAAGAAACTTATAATGACTTTTGAGAAAGCTTAAAAAGAGAGCTTCAAAAACCCTAAAAAATTATTTCAGCCATAAAAGATTGTACAATATGATTTAAGGATGATCTAGTACGATGTGTAGAATTAGACTTGTTAGTTCTATATATCACCATTTAGTACAGTGCAAATAAATTAATTTGCCTATTTATAATATATGATCATCAATATGAATGATTAACATATAGTATGACTAGTTCAACCAAAATATAGTTCATACAGAATAAATAATGGGATGACCAAAATCATCTATGTTGATCATACAATATGATCCAATTCATATTGGATGATCAAAATATCAAAATAAAATATATTCGATTAACTAATCATAGAATTAAATTAGACAATATTTTAAACATCATATAGTATAATTAGGTTCATATAGTATGATTAGAATACCTATTTAAATTCCAATTTTTTTCCTAATTTAATGGACAATAAGCTTTATAATTATAACAGATCATCTAGTACGATGTGGTTTTAATAATGTATAATTAATTATATTAAAAATAATTTCCAAAAAAATAAAATATTTTAATTAATTTCTATAACACTAGATCATACAGTATGATCCATATCATACAATATGATATATAAAAAAAATTAAATAATTTAAAATCTTTTTTTTTTCCATTATGTGTGTGTGCATGGTCACTAGGCTAACATACAAACTTACATGACTTAACTAAAAAATTTAAAAATAAATAAATAAAAATTACAGACTCTTTTAATATTACCTATTCTATCAAATCTTGAGCCTTAAATCTTCAAAGAATGATTCATAGTATACCTAAAATATTTGTCAACACATAAATAAATATGCTTCACAAATACTATAAGAAATAAAGAGGTAATCAATAATATTTTGTTATCATCCAAACCATAAAATTGGAAGCTTGAGTTGCAGCATATTATTCATTTTAAAATTTAATAGTTAATGATTATATTCATAACATATAAATTAAAAATAAGCATTGATAAGGATGATGGGTTAGGATAATTATTAGGAATTATACCCTTGTTCATTTTGATTAATTCTAAATCGTGATGTATTATCCTATATTTTAGTAATAATAAATTATCAATTTTTACTTTGATTATGAAATTAATCAAAAGTGTAAATTTATTATTTGCATGAGGACAAACAATAGTTTAAGCTGGGAAAATTTTTGATAAGTGCAAATTATGATATATTTATTATATTTGAATTTTAGTAAAAAAAAGTGTTATTTTAGATTTTTTGTATAGGAAAAATTAAAAAAATGCTGAAAAAACATTAAAAAAAAATTAGCCCGTGGAGAAAGAGTATACATCGTCGATGCACTACATTTAACAGCACATAGACATCACTTTTGGATATTACAGTGTCATGTTTTTTATTTATGAATGTTATAGTGGAAACACATCTACTGTCAAAGCATTTGAAGTCTATTGCATCAAAAAGCCAGTTTGGCGGTGTGAGGTTATCAAGAAATTGAATTTCATGGCGCCACACATTTCAATGCCTCAATATAATTTTATCCACTCAAGCACCATATCTCTCCAATTCCAATAGCATCACGACATAATTGGTGTAACTTCTAAGTGCCACAATATTTTTGTGAAAGGTAGTGACTATTCACTAAAAGAAATTTCACTCATCAAGCACCACGATAGAGAAAATATTTTAGCACCGAGGAGCTAGCTCACCTTCAGGCACGACGGTGTCACACTTTCCAGCATAGTTGTGCCAGATGCCATTTTTTTTAAATAGTTATTTGTTCTATTTGTAGAAGTGTTCAATCACTTGTGTAAAATATAATATTCTTTAGTGCGCTTTTGTAGTACCATCATAGAGAAAAATCTAAGGGAGGCTAAGAAGTACATTATACAATCTTTTGGAGTGTTTAATCTCTATTTTATTGAAGCAACACTGCAAGTAAAGGAAAGAGTGTGGAGGATAAACTTTGATCCTACTTGGTAAAAAAATTCCTTTATTTCCAATGTACTTAGATTATTTTATGAACAAAATGAAATGAGTTTGTTTATCATCTATTCTATTTCTAGCTAAATCCTTATTTTGTATTGTTGATGCAAAGAGCATATTAAACTACTAATAAAGACTATTAATCTTTAAAGATTTAATGATATTTTCAATTTTATCCCATTCTTCATTTAATACACATAGTGGTCAAACGTGTAGTTAAAATCTAGTGTGATGTATATCCTAGATGGAGGAATGCAAGAATAATCAAGAATATTAAGATAGAATATTTGCATACCTAGATATATAATGTTTCAATATTTAGGTTCTTAAGGATATATTATAACAGAGGAGATGAATATATATCATTTTCACCTATACAAGCTCAAAAGATTATTACAGAGGAGGTCAATATTTTTCATTTTCACCTATATAAGCTCAAAAGAGATCCACTGATAGATAAGCTCTAAATTATATCTATAATTAAAAATCTTATTTTGAATATTTTTGTATTTACATTCATCAATCAAAAATACTTTTTAAACATTATATTAACTATTTTACTATTTTTATTAAGTTATAGAAATTATAAAATTATCATTTTTATTTTACTAGGATAAATTATGTATTAAAAATAAGCAATAATAGTTTTGTTGTAAGTATGCATAACACTTCCTTTTATGTTATACACTCCACTTAATACTTTTTTACTTAGTTTCGTATGTATACTTGTGTAATTATAAGTGGGGTTTCAATGTTAATATGTCAAGGAAAACCTATGCATTAATAAAAATTGACAAGCACAAGCATTCATTACACAGTCTATAAAAACGTCTTGCTTGCTTACATATACAAGGTCACACACATACCACATTACTTACCTAATGGGTAGTCAAATTTGGATTATTTATTTTTAGTACTCTTTATATCATATTTAGATTTTTTTTTAGTGCATATTATGTGAAAGTTCATAGGCCATTTACTCACAATATTTCATCTGTATATTTCTTTTATATAAATTGCTCTTTTATATTTCCACAAAATTAGAATGTATCTAGGTAATAATGTAAATAGAAATGGAAAGGAAATGATGTAAATGTAAATATTTAAGATACTTATAGCTATAATTAATTAAACATTGTTAAGAGTAATAAAAGATTTAAAAAAAACTCTTTATATACATGTATAGATTCCAAAAGAAAATAAATTTTCTTCCTTTAAAATCATTATCTTTTGAAGTTCTATAGAGGATCCATAAGCTAAAAGATTAAGGACTAAAATAAACAATCATATTCAAACATATATTTGTATATGAATAGGAATCTAGGCTTGTTCGGGCTGGAGCCTAACAAACTTATCTTTACAGCATACTCTATGTTGTACTCTGATAAATTATCAATCTAGAACTTTTTTCCTATTTGTATTATTTGTACCCGTCTTTTGTTTTAATAAAATATATTTTCTTGGGGTTAAAAAAATGAATAAAAGCTTTTTATTTATATGTTTTTGTTCATGCATTATTTTATTTCTAGATCATTTTACATATTAAAGTTTTTTAAATTCTAATTCCTTGATTACTAGGATAGAGCCATCTAATCCTATATTCATATGATGATTAAATATGATTATGATTGTTAGTTGGCAGCTCACTCTAACCAAGTGTAAGTCCACATTGTATATTCCCCTCAATCTCTTCACATTCCTTCTATTTTATCCTTCCAAAAATCCAATATTTGAAGCATAAACATAAACTCATAATCCAAATCAAAGATTAACAATAAAAAACCTGTAAAATAAAAGCTTGATAACCCAATACCTTTTTAAATCTATATGAATTTGAAAATATTTAATCTTAACTTTAATCAAGAGTATTCTCTTTGTAGATATAATTAATTATAAGGGCTCTTTATAAGAAGTTTATAACCAAAAATTAAAATAAACCATATTTTAGTTTCATTATAAGATAGGGGACGAATCTATAGAGAAATGCATAGCTTTGAACATTGGTTTAATTTTATAATCAAAATGATAGGTGAATATTCCTTTAATCCATAGAGATTAATTGAATTATTCTTATACTATTTGATTATGAAAATAAATATATTGATTTAGTTTCATGATCAAAATGATAAGTGAATATTCTTTTTATCCTTCTAAATGAAATGAATAATTTAAATGTTATATAAAGTTTCTCTGTTCAAATTGATAGTAAAACATTAGTCTACCTCTCAGGATAATATAATATTAATCTATGTAGATTTGAAAAAAAAAACATCTAAAGAAAATTATGTGGAAAATAAATGTAAAATTTATCCACATATTATTCTAGCGACTTTGTTGGGGATAGACTTCCCACTCCATATTTAATTCAAATTAAACTTTATAAATACATATAAATTTAATAAATGCATGGGTTATCTGATTTTATGCATTTGCATGTTTATTTGAATTCCAATTTTATATGTCCAGGTTTACTCACATAAGTATGTCCTATGGTTACTTGATTTTGGCCTAAAAACTAAGCATACTAGGTCAACCAACATATTGAATCAGTCCTAGGTCAGTTGGGGTTATACTCATGTTTATTCTAGAATTTACATGTTTACATATACATGTTTACTTAAATTTCAGTCTTATATTACCAAGTTTACTCATGTAAATATGTCCCATAATTACCTAGTTTATCCAAAAAATTTTATGGATTAGGCCAACTATAATATTGAATCGGTCCTTTATCAGGTAGGAGTTCTACCTTTGCATGGTCTTGCATTTGTATGATTAATTATATTTTTATTTTGTATGTCCATGTTGTAGCGAATCTGATTTCAATAAATATAATTTTGATGATAGCAAACATTATTGATGCTTTCACTTCTTTATGACTGCCTTGTCTACTCACATTTTAGGTCCACAAGATAGAGTGCAACTCAAGCCAGCTCAATATTGGGTAGACTAGGACTGAGTCAGTTTGTAATCTTTTCCATTTTTGAGTCAATTGTATTGATATGGGTCATAATGAAAAGTAACCTTGAACACACACACTTAAGGGAAAATTCTGATTATTTTAGAGTTCTCTATTTTTTATCACATTGTCCTGGTCGATCCAAAAATTGTCCTAGACAACAACAACAACAACAAAAAGCCTTTATCCCACTACGTGGGGTCGGCAACATGAATCCTTTTTCTCCATTGTGTCCTATTAAAAGTCAAATTCTTCTTTAAATCTAATAAAGAAAGGTCATTCCTAATATTTTTTAGCCAAGTATTTTTAGGTTTACCCCTACCTTTCTTAACATAAGTCAAATCTAATATCTCTACTCTCCTAACCGGGTCATCAAAAGGCCGCCGTTTTATGTGACCAAACCATCTAAGGCAACTCTCTCTAATCTTATCTTCTACTGGAGCTACTCCAACCTTTTCACGTATATGCTAATTTCATATCTTATCTCTAAGGGTAAAGCCACTCATCCACCTGAGCATCCTCATCTCTGCCACACTTAACTTAGTATTATGCTTCTCTTTTAATGGCCAACATTCGGCACCATAAAGCATTGCAAACCTCACTACCATCTTATAGAATTTTCCCTTAAGTTTGATGGGTACATTTCTATCACATAACAAGCCCGATGCATTCCTCCACTTCAACCATCCAACTTGAATTCTGCTGATAATATCCCCGTCTATTTCACCATCACTCTGAACAATAGACCCAAGATATCTAAAATGTGTACTCTTATTAATGACTTGATTGCCCAAAGTCACAATCCCCTCACTAGGTCTACTACTACTAAAATTATACTCCATATATTTTGTTTTAGATATACTCAAGAGAAAACCTTTAGAATCTAAGGTTGACCTCCATAATTCAAGTTTACCTTCAACTCCCTCTCTAGTCTTATCAACAAGAAGAATATCATCAGCAAAAAGCATACACCAAGGTACATCCTCTTGCAAATGTCTAATGAGGGTGAATTTTAGTTTGGTTTAAGTTTGTGATTTACATAAAGAATTTTTTGAAATACCAATTCACCCTCCCCTCTTAGTTAATCTTTGGCTAGTTCATAAGGGCTTAACATCCCTAATGAAGTTTTAAGTGGTATCAGAGTGGGATTCATGAAATTAAGTTTTTGAAAACTTTTGAATTTTGATCAATGACTAAATTTAGTAATCATCATAATACGGAAGGATATTCTATTACATGACCACCTTTATTTGACAATATTCATTTTGATTTTTGAAAAACTCACATGTCTACATTTTTATGATCTATTGACTATCGCATGTAGATGCTTATTAAGGATGGTTATTCACCTCCGTCTCATAAAACTAATGGCATTACTACTATACTTCCTTTCACTGAATGAACTCTTGATGATAGAGATTTAGCTCAACTGAATGTAAAATGCTTGAACTATTTTTTCAACGCTTTGAATTCAGAAGATTATATGCATGTTTTAACTAGTGCTACTAGTAATGGAATTTGGGATAGATTATGTATTACTTATGAAGGAACCAATGAAGTTAAATAATCTAAGTTGAATATTTTATTGTATTACTACGAACTACTTCATATGAAACATACTGAATCGATTTCTAACATGTATACTAGGTTTACTCGAATTATCACCTCATTGCATGCTTTAGGAAGAGAGCTAACTAACTATGAAAGAGTGAATAAAATTTTGAGATGCTTGCCTTCTTCTTTTGATGTTAAGATCACTGCAATTACTAAATACAAGAATTTGAATACTTATTTTATTGATAACTTACTTAGATCACTCATTGCTTATGAGCAAGCATTGAACTAAAGACAACTTGATGCAAGTGAGCGAAAGAAGGAGAAAACTGGCACTGAAGACCAACAACATGGACACCGGTTCTTTTGGGTCTAAAAGTGATGATGTTGCCTAAATCATGAGGCAAATTAAAAGCTTTCTAAGGAAGAATCTCTAGCACCATCAGAAATGGAACAAAGGTAATGGCAGCGAAAATTATTAAAGTTCTTTTGATGTTATTTATTTTCAATACAGGAACTCTAGACATGTCAAAGTTGATTATCCTACACTTAAGGATCACTCAAGCAAGGAGAAGGAAGAGGAGAAACCCAAGTACAGGAAGTATAAGAAGCGGTTCAAAAAGGCGTTATGGTGGATTCTGCATCTGACTCCTTTGAAGCTGAAGCTGGGGAATGGACAACAAACTTGTGCTTGATGGGTGATCATCTTGGTCAATCAAACTAAGAAGAGGTATGTGAACCAACCTATTATCAATTACTTGAAGTTTGTGAGAACATTCATACATCACATAAGAAACTTAAGAAAACTCATACTACTCTAAAATTGGAATTCTCAAAAATTTTAAGTAAAGATCACACTCAAATTAATATCAATCATTTGTCATTACTTGATAAGTTTGATGAATTGAATAAAAAGCATTCTAAGTTAGTTATTGAGCATGATTCATTGAAAGCATCCTTCACCTCGCTTAAAGCTGATTTTAAAACTTATATTTAAGAATCTGAGCATAGGGAGCTCTATTTGAATGTTAATAATGATATTTTAGAAAGTGCTAACTCAAGATTAAAGCTGAATTGAATACACTTGAGAAAAATAGGACTACACCCACACTTGATCTAAAGCCAAGACCTAGAAAGAGGTATTATAACCCAAACAGATTAGTAAATCCTTTTCTTGAAGTTAGATGTTTTTCATATGGCATGCTAGGACATATTTCACACACTTACATTACTCATCATAGTACACATTGGGTGTGGAGACCCAAATTGCAAGATTTAGAGCATAACACATGTATTTCATTCTTCCTTTTATAAAAAGGGATCCAAACTTTTTTGGGTTCTTAAATCTAACATTTGATGATTTTTATAGGTGTTCTCTCACCAAAGATCTTGTGAGAGCATATAGTACCTAGATAGTGAATGCTCATAACACATGATTGGAGATGCTGATCAATTTGTTATGCTATAGACTAGGGCTGGAGGCAAGGTTGCTTTTGGAGACAACACCACCAGAAAAATGGTGGGTGTAGGTATAATCAGAAAATCTAAGTATCTTTTGATTAAAATTTTTTTCTTATAGATGTACTGAAACATAACTTGCTAAGCATCAGTCAACTATGCGATAAGGGCTTCATCATAAAATTTTTGACAAATACATGCATTATTAGCTTTAATAACAACATTGTTTTGCAAGGAAAGTAGGTTAACAGTATTTACATGCTGTATTTAAATAATATTGAATGTGCTGCTTCATTTTATTTAAAAACTATTGCTGATGATTATTGGTTATGGCACTAGAGCTTATATCATGCCAATATGAAAACCCTTAGAAGACTGACCCAAAAAGACCTAGTTAGAGGTGTCTCCAAGCTTAAGTTTTCAAAAGACCACTTTTGTGATGCCTACTAACTAGGGAAGCAAGTTCATTCCACTTTCTATTCCATTAAGGGCATTAGCACCTCTAGACCTTAAGAAGTCATTCACATGGATTTGTTTGGACCCATTAGCACTGCCAGCTTAGGGGGAAATGTCTTTGGATTTGTGATTGTCGATGACTTCTCGAGGTTCATTTAGATTAAATTTTTGTCACATGAAAGTGAGTCTTTTGATGAGTTTAGATCCTTCTCCACTTGGATTAAGAAAAAGTTAGGTTATGAGATCTTGACCATCCATATTGACCATGGGGGAGAGTTTAAAAATGAGAGATTTAGAGACTTTTGTGAGAATAAAGGGATTAGTTACAACTTCTGAGCTCCTAGGACCCTTAGTAGAATGAGATAGCTGAAAGGAAGAATAGGACCTTAGTTGAGGCTGCTAGAGCCATGCTTGTTGAGTATTCACTTTTAAAATACTTTTGGGCTGAAGCGATAAACACAGCTTATTATGTGTTAAATAGGGTGAATGTTAGAGCCAAACTTGATAAGATACCCTATGAAATTCTTAAGGGTAGGATACTCAACCTTTCCCACCTTCAAGTCTTTGATTGTAAGGTTTTCATTCTTAATAATGGGAAGTCACACCTAGGAAAAATTGACCAAAAATCTGATGAATGAGTGTTCTTAATATATTCAAGTGTGGGAAAATCTCTTAGGGTGTTTAATAAGAGAACTTTGGTGGTGGAGGAGACTATTCATGTAGTGTTTGATTAATCTGACACTAAGGAGTCTAGAGTTGAGGATGAAGATGGTGTTGGAGAGAATACCAAAGGAGTTGAAAAATTGGAGAATAGTGTAAAGCCACAAAATGTTGAAGGGGTAGGTGAAATTACCCATAGAGTAGAAAATGCAAATCTATAGGAAAGCGTAGAACCTATACACACCTTGCCTAGGGTTTGGAGATATTCTTTGAGTCATCCTAAAGAATTAATCTTAAGAGACCCTTCTAAAGGTATTAGAATTGGGCATGGACTTAGGAAGGAAGTAAACCATTCTCCCTTTATCTCAATTGATTAAACCCACCAACATTAATCAAGCCTTATCTGTTGAGTTTTGGATCATAGCCATGCAAGAGAAATTAAACTAATTTATTAGGAAAAATGTTTTGGAGCTTGTAAAAAGACCAAAGGGATAAAGTATAGTTGGAACCAAATGGGTCTTTAAGAACAACATGAATGATTCTGGTGAAGTGGTTAGGAATAAGGTGAGATTGGTAGCTAAGGGGTACAACCAAATATAATGGATTGATTTTGAGGAAACTTTTGCCCTTGTAGCTAGATTAGAAGCCATTAGAGAGCTACTAACCTTTGCTTATTATAAGAGATTTAAGCTTTACCAAATGGACGTGAAGAGTGCCTCTTTCAAATGGGGTGATAATTAAGGATGTGTTTGTAGAGCAACCCCCAAGTTTTGAGAGTTGTTAATTTCCAAATCATGTTTTCAAATTAAAAAAGGTCTTATATAGATTAAAATAGGTACCAAGAGCTTGGTATGAGAGGCTTGTTTGAATAGTTGCTATTTGAATGATTTATATTTGTGCAACTTATGTAGTTTTAATGATTCCAAACATTATTGTTCAAATGAATAGTTATCTCCTAACAATTTCAGAAGATTTGCACTTGCTCTTGTGTGTACTAACATTTCAGGAAAATCAGACTCCAGACTACGAAAACTTCAAATCAAATTCAACATGAGAAATTTTGTTTATTTGAAGTGTCTTTTCTTTGAATTAATTTTGAAAGGGAGTGATTGTAATTGAGTGAATAAAATCTCACACACACAAACTAAGGAGATCTTGAAATTCTATACTGATCGTACAGGACGATATTTATCGTACTGGACGATCTGTCAGTTATCTCCTATAGAGCAGTTGGAACGAATAGGAACTTGCTTCGAAAAATTTTTCTAAGTCCTATTCGTCCAGGACGAATTTTTATATCGTCCCCGGCGATGGGCGCTCTGGAAAATTTTCGTCCAGACGAAAATAAATATCGTACCGGACGAACAGCTCTCTGGAAAATTTTCGTCCAGACGAAACCAAATTATCGTCCCCGGCGATGGGCGCTCTGGAAAATTTTCGTCCAGACGAAATAAATCATCGTCCAGGACGATCGGCTCTCTGGAAAATTTTCGTCCAGACGAACATATTTTCGTCCAAACGATAAACCGACTTAGGACAGTTTTCAGCAGTTTCTAGAACCGACCTTGTAATAACCGTTCGTACTGGAAGAACCTAGTTCGTACAGGACGATCAGCTGTACGAAGTCATTTCGTACACATATACAAATAAGGTCGTTTCAGATCATTTAAGTAAATTCGTCCAGGACGATCCACGATCGTACCGGACGATCCACTGCGTACAGAATTGAAAACTTACAGTTTTTGGGCAGTTTTTCTTGTCTTTTGTATAAATACTTCAAATTAGACTGCCACCCAATCTTTTTGTCACTTGAACTTCGTGCCTATTGAGAGAATAGTCAAGGGGAGAGTGGAAGAGAGCATTCAAAGGAGGATTCCTACCATTGGAGCAAGAAGGCTTCACTTGGATTGCTAAGGTAAGAATCTCTACTTGTGAAATTGGATTTCTTCACTCTTTTCTTTCTTTCTTCTAGGTTCTTGTGAGAAGATCATTCAAAAAGGTCCGGTTCTCTGCCGACACTTGGAGAGTGTGAACAGACGTGGGTTCTCTGCCTACACTAGGAGAGTGTAAAAGGAAGAAGGTTCTCTGCCTACACTAGGAGAGTGTGAACAGCCGTAGGGTTCTCTGCCAGCACTGTGGTTTGTGTAAAAGGACGACGGTTCTCTGCCAGCACTGTGGTTTGTGTAAAAGGACGACGGTTCTCTGCCGCACCGGGGAGTGGTGAAAAGAGGGTTTTGTACAGGCTTCTCCGCCTTGCTGTGGGTGCTAAAGGAGAGTCACTTTGTGGTATTAGTGCAATACTCAGAGGGTGCCTCTGAGGAGTGGATGTAGGTCTGGTTATAGACCGAACCACTATAAATCTGGTGTCATTTACTTTATTGCTTTTACGTTTCCGCATTTTAAATTTTAGTTTTAACAACTCTGTGGTTGAAAAATATTTTTTCTACAAACTTTAAAAGAGAATTTCATTTCGGTTCAACTTTAATTTTAAGAGGGTTTAAAATTTTTAAAAAAACTACCAATTCACCCCCCTCTTGGTAGCCGTGGGACATTTACTTAGGCTTAACAACCTAATTACTAGATTCAACAAGTGGTATCAGAGCTTAGTTTCAAAATCATAAGTTTGAACTACTTTTTGATTAACGTAGATGGCTACATTTGGAAACCGAAACACACCTGAGGGTTACTCTATCACTAGACCTCCACTGTTTGACAATATTCCTTTTGATTTTTGGAAAACACGCATGTCTACTTTCTTACAGTCACTTGATTATCGCATGTGGATGTTAGTCCAGGAAGGTTACACAAAACCAACTAGATTAGTTGATGGAATTAGGGTAGATACACCCTATGCAGATTGGACTATAGAAGAACGTGACTTAGCAAAATTAAATGCGAAATGTTTAAATAGTTTCTTTTGTGCTTTAAAATCTGAAGGCTACATGCGAGTTTCCACTTGTAAAAGCGGAAAAGACATATGGGATAGACTTTGTATTACTTATGAAGGGACAAATGAGGTTAAGCAATCTAGGCTCAATATCTTGTTACATGACTACGAACTATTTCGCATGAAACCTAATGAATCTATATCTGACATGTACACAAGATTCACTCAAATTGTCACCTCTTTGCATGCTCTTGGTAGGGAATTAACTAATGCTGAAATGGTTAATAAGATTCTTCGTTGTTTACCTACTGCATACGATGCTAAAATTACTGCAATTACAGAGTCAAAAGATCTGAACATTTATTCTATTGACAATCTTCTTGGTTCACTCATTGCTTACGAGCAAGGAGTAAGTCAAAGAAAGATTGATGCAGGTGAACCAAGAAAGGACAAGAATATTGCACTAAATGTGGAAGAGTCAGAAAGTGAACACTCACAACCTGAGGATGAAGATGATATAGCACTGATGACTAGACAATTCAAAAGCTTTTTAAAGAGGAAGCAGAAGAGACGCCAGCAATGGAATAGAGGTAAGTATAATAGAAATGGCAAGGTTTCTAATGAAGTAATTTGTTATGAATGCAGGAAACCAGGTCATATAAAGACTGATTGTCCAAAACTCAAAGCCTCTCCTAGCAAGGAGAAGGTAGAGGAGAAACCAATGGTAAAGAAGGGCAAGAAGAAGTTTCAAAAGGCTTTTTGGGCGGACTCAGCTTCAGACTCATCTGAGACTGAAAAAGAAGAAGAAGTCACCAACCTTTGCTTGATGGCAGATAAAGCTGAACAATCAGATCAAGAAGAGGTATGTGATTTAACTTATAATGAATTGTTTGAAGTTTCTGAACACATGCATGATGCATATAGGAAAACGAAAAAGATGCATGCTAGTTTAGTCTTAGAATTGGAAGAGCTTAATAAGGAACACGAAATCCTTAGGAAAGATCATGCTTTAATTGATAGCAACCACATGAAACTACTTGATGAATATGATGACTTGAATAAAAATTTTGAGAATTTAAAATCATCCTATGCTGAACTTGAAAAAGAATTTGAGAAATTTAAGGATGAATCTGAGCACAAGACATATAGAGTAATTATACAAATCGAATCTTGGAGGAAATGAATTCATTTTACAAACTTACTATAAGAGCTCTCGAGGATAATAGGAACCCCCCTAAACTTGAAGATTTTACAAATCCTAAATATTATCCTAAATTCATGAAATCCCTTAGAAGACAATCATATGAGAGAAAACATAGGAATATTTTTCCTAATGTTAAATGTAACAATTGTGGATTTTTGGGACATATATCTCACACCTGCACTTTAAAGATGAAATCTAATTTGGTGTGGAGAACTAAGATGCATAAACCTAGACATATCACACATGCATCTGATTATAAATTTCATAAAGGTGAACCCAAACTAGTTTGGGTTCCCAGGTCTAACATTTGAGAATTTTGCAGGGATACTCTCACACAAGACCTCGTGAGAGTATATGGTACCTGGACAGCGGATGTTCTAAGCACATGACTGGAGATACTGCTCAATTCATAACGCTGGAAGCCAGGAGTGGAGGCAAGGTTACACTTGGAGATAATACCACAAAGAAAGTGGTTGGATCAGGTATGATTGGAAACTTGAAAAACTTTTTCATAGACAATGTTTTATTAGTTGAAGGCTTAAAACATAATTTGCTTAGCATAAGTCAGCTATGTGATAAGGGCTATAATGTAAAATTTTTACCTACTAGCTGCATAATTAGCCTAAATGGGAAAATTGTTTTAAATGGAAAAAGGGTGAACAATGTTTACATGCTAGATTTAAATTGTATTCAATCTCCTACTGCTTTTTGTTTGAAAACTGTTTCTGATGAATCATGGCTTTGGCATAGGAGACTTTGTCATTCTAGTATGAAAAATCTTAGAAAAATTACCCAAAAGAATTTGGTGAGAGGAATACCTAAACTAGACTTTACTAAGGACCATCTGTGTGATGCATGTCAATTAGGAAAACAAGTGAAGTCCTCTTTTAAGTCCATTAAAGATCTTAGGACCAGTAAACCTTTAGAAATTCTACACATGGATCTTTTTGGACCAGTAAGCACTGTTAGTCTAGGAGGAAAGGTATATGGATTTGTTATAGTAGATGATTTTTCAAGATTCACCTGGGTTAAATTTCTTTTTCATAAGAGTGAATCATTTGAGGAATTCAGAAATTTTTCAACTTGGATACAAAGAAAACTAGGATGTGAAATAATTTCTATACAAAGTGATCATGGAGGAGAATTTGAAAATGAAAGATTTGAAGATTTCTGTAAAGAAAAGGGGATTGATCACAATTTTTCTGCACCTAGAACTCCTCAACAAAATGGAGTAGTTGAAAGAAAGAACAGAACATTAATAGAAGCCGCCCGAGCAATGTTAGCAGAATACTCACTTCCTAGATATTTTTGGGCTGAGGCGGTTAGCACTGCATGCTATGTTCTGAATAGGGTGAATGTGAGATCAAATTTGAATAAAACACCCTATGAGTTGCTAAAAGGAAGAACACCAAATTTGTCTCATTTGCATGTATTTGGTTGCAAGGTGTTCATACATAATAATGGAAAATCTGCCTTAGGAAAATTTGATCCAAAATCAGATGAAGGAATTTTTGTTGGATATTCAAGTGTTGGAAAATCTTATAGAGTATTCAACAAAAGAACTTTAGTCATTGAAGAAACCACACATGTTGTTTTTGATGAAAATGGAAACATGGAAGAGCCAAAAGTTGTTGAAGAAGAAATTGAAGAAAACTCCCAAAAGATTGATAGATTAAATTTGGAAGAAAATGTGGAAGAAAATTTAGAAAGAGAAGACCCTTTGCCTAGAGATTTGAGATTTTCTAAAAACCACCCAAAGGAATTAATCATAGGTGAACCAAGTGAGGGTGTTAGAACTAGGCGTGGATTAAACAAGGAAGTCAATCATTCAGCCTTTATTTCAACTGTTGAACCCACTAACATTGATCAAGCACTTTCAGATGAATTTTGGATATTGGCCATGCAAGAAGAGTTGAATCAATTTGTAAGAAATAAAGTTTGGGAACTAACTACAAGGCCAAAAGATCAAAGTGTTGTTGGAACCAAGTGGGTGTTCAAGAATAAAATGAATGACTCAGGAGTAGTCATTAGAAATAAGGCTAGATTAGTAGCTAAGGGGTATAATCAAATTGAAGGAATTGATTTTGAGGAAACTTTTGCCCCTGTAGCTAGACTTGAAGCAATTAGGGTTTTACTAGCCTTTGCCTGTTTTAAAGGTTTTAAATTGTTTCAAATGGATGTCAAAAGTGCCTTTTTAAATGGAGTAATTGAAGAAGATGTTTTTGTAGAACAACCTCCAGGTTTTGAAAATTCTAAATTTCCAAATCATGTTTTCAAATTAAAAAAGGCATTATATGGATTGAAACAGGCACCTAGGGCTTGGTATGAGAGGTTAAGCACCTTCCTACTTGAAAGATCTTTTGAAAAAGGAAGTGTGGATACAACTCTCTTTTTAAGGAAAATTGGAAAGGATATACTTATTGTTCAAATTTATGTGGATGACATCATCTTTGGATCTTCAAATAAACATCTTTGTGATGATTTTTCTAAAACAATGAGTAGTGAATTTGAAATGAGTCTAATGGGAGATTTAAATTACTTTCTAGGATTTAGCATTAAGCAACTTGAGGAAGGTACTTTTCTTAGTCAAACCAAATATATTAAGGACATCCTCAAAAAATATGAAATGGACAATGCTAAACCTGTTAGTACACCAATGAGTTCTTCAGTTCAGTTAGATAAAGACCTTAAGGGAAAATCTGTTGATCAAAAGAAATTTAGAGGGATAATTGGATCTTTACTTTACTTGACTGCTAGCCGACCAGATATTATGTTTAGTGTTTGCTTATGTGCTAGATTTCAATCAGATCCAAAAGAATCACATTTGACAGCAGTGAAAAGGATTTTAAGATATCTACTAGGAACTCAAAACTTAGGAATTTGGTATCCTAAGTTTAGCTCTTCATTTGAAATTATTGGTTACTCAGATTCTGACTTTGCAGGCTGTAGAGTGGATAGGAAAAGCACTTCTGGAACATGTCAATTCATTGGAAATTCATTAGTTTCATGGTCTAGTAGAAAACAAAATTCAGTGGCACTATCTACTGCAGAAGCAGAATACATTGCATTAGGAAGTTGTGTGGCACAAGTACTTTGGTTAAAACAACAGTTGATTGACTTAGGATTAACTATAGGCACTATTCCAATTTATTGTGACAATACTAGTGCTATTTGCATTTCCAAAAATCCTATTCAACATTCTAGAACCAAACACATTGATATAAGGCATCATTTCATAAGGGATCATGTATCCAAAGGAGAAATTGAACTCATACATGTTTCAACTGAAAATCAACTTGCAGACATTTTTACAAAACCTTTAGCCTTTGATACCTTCAGTACTTTAAGAACAAGGCTTGGTGTTATTGATTTGAATGCTTAACCAAAATGTCTTTGCAACATTGATATTTGTTGTATTTTGTTTTTGTGATTTTGTAAATTTTGTGTTTTTGTATGAATTGTTTTTGATTTATGTTTTTGTCTTATGTTTTCTGTGTTGTTGATTATTTTTGTTGTTTTTGTTAATTTAAAAATTTAAAAATCAAAATTTTTTTTGGAGGATCGTCCAGGACGAAATTTTTCGTACGGGACGATGTGTTAAGAAACAGTTTGCGCGAATTTAAACCGTTTTGAGAGCAGTTTTTTTATTGGATCGTCTGTACGATCTGTGATCGTCCAGTACGATTTTTTCTTTTTCTCAAACGTCGGGACGATTGAATGCAGCGGTTGAGTGGATAAGACAGTTTTTAATACGAACTTCGTCTGTACGAAATTTTTTTCGTATGTACGAACATGTGTCGATTCATTGTAGGGGACGGTTTTCAAGAGTCATTAAAACGAAACGCTTTTTGATCGTCTGTACGAAATATTTTCGTATGTACGATCGGTCAAGTCAAAAAGCCTGTACGAAGGGACGCATCGTAAGTTGTGTTGAATACGAAAAGCCGTTACATTTTGGACGAATTGGATCGTCTGTACGAAATTACTTCGTCCAGACGAACGATAATTTTTCGTCCAGGACGAATATTTTCGTCCAGGACGAACATATCGTTTTTCTTTAAATATGAGGGCTTTCAAACTTGAAAATCACACTTTCAAACATCTTTTTCAATCCCTTTCTACATCAAATCAACTATGGCCTCCTCTAGCAAGAGACAAAAAGTTTTGGTGAAGAAACCCAACAGGAATGCTCCAGACAACTTCCTTTTCCAAAGCAAATGAGGAATCTTTTCCTCGTTTTGCTTCTGCGAAAATCACTCCGTCTCGCATTCTTATCCAAACGGAGTTGAAATTTCGGGTATTACACCTCTTCGCCTCAACCCAATTTCATTTCATTCTTTCTCTTGTCCACCTCTACAATAAGCAAACCTACCATTACTTCCTAGCCAACATGAGTTTCAATCTGACCACTCTATCATTAGTTCTTTTGTTTTTAAGAAAAAAGTTGAGATCACCAAGCACGACCTTGGTGCATTTTTAAACTTAAGAACTGAAGGATATAGAGCCCACACCCTAATGTCAGAAACACCTTCCATTGGTATGAAATCAATAGGGTAATTAGAGAAAATGGAATTGACAATCATGTTGCTAGAGTGGCCGGTATGACCCAAGATGCCCGAATCATCCAGCATATCCTTAGATCCTCAATTATTCCTAAAGCTGGTGATAGGATAAACATTACTCCTCTCCTTCTCTTGTCTAACTTTTTTAATCATGAAAAGACAACCTATTGATGAAGCCCAACTCATCCTAGATCATATCTATGGGCTTTCAGAAATAGGACATCCTGATCAGAAGAGGAAGAAGAATATTTCTTTAGGGCACTTGATTACTTATGTTTTGGAGAAGAAGTACAATATAGTCCATCCTGATGAGGAATATGAAGAGCCAGTTTATTACAACGATGCATCTTTCAGACTGCTCTTCAGGGAGGAAAAAGAAAAAGAAAAAGCACATGATAGTGCTTCAGAAGAAGAAGAAGAAGGAGTGCAAGCTTCTGCTTCTCAATCAGATTACCAGAATCTGATTGAGAGATTTGATAGACTAGAGACTCACATTGATCAAAGGTTTGATCAATTTGATGCTCATCTTACGCAGCAGCAACATGACATTGGTAATATTAGAGATGAAGTTCATGAAATAAATACCAATGTAATGTTGATGGCCTCCTACTTCAATCTCTTTGGCGGCATTCCTCCACCTCCTCCTCCAGAACAGTAGAAGTTTTTTTTTGTGTGTCTGGTGTATTTTTTTTGTTTTTTTTTGTTTTGTTGTTATGTTTTTTTTTTTTTTAAGTTCAATGTTTTTATGTAATTTTCTTTTTAATCAATGAAAGTTTGTTTGTCCTTAGATTTGTTTTGAAATGTGGCTAATCTTTATGAATTTCATTAATATTATTTTTAATCTACATTGTGCTTAAATTCGATTGTAATATGAGATTATCTATATTAGAAAATCTAGACTTTCTAAATTTATAATTTGTTTATAACTTGTTGTAATTAGAATTTTTAAATTCATGTCTATTCATTTAGACTACATAAAATTTAATATTGTTATTGCAATTTTGATGTTATCTTATTTTGTATTTCTATGCTCAAATGATGTTTATGCACCTAGAAATATTTGAAATGTTAGATTATAGATTTTGGAAAGAATTGGTCAAATTACTCTTGAAAATTGTACAAATGTACAAAAATCAAAAGGGATTCGCAAAATTTGCAAAGTGAAAAAGAGGCACAAAATAAGCCCAACCAAAGACAAATGCACAAAAATGTGCCCCAAAACTTTGAAAAGATGTGCAAAGCACCACATGAGGTAATTCTCTTCTTTCCAAATTCGTTTAATCTCTTAATTCAAGTTGATCTAATGTTCATTTATATTCTATTGAACTTTGAAATATAGAATTTTTTTTTACATCTCACTTGTAATGATTTTCAATAATCAAAATGTCTAAATTGAATCATGTCTTTGATAAATTCTTCTTACTTACAATGTTATATCATTTCATAAATTTTATGAATTTCTATGATTGACCTAATATCTTTAGTTTAAAATTGCATACTCTATGTCAAATCACAATTTAGATTAAATTTTAACAATGAATTTCATATTATTATTTACATTTCTTGTCTTTTTCTTCTTCACTTTTTGTTGCTGTCAAAAAGGGGGAGAAATTATTATGTTTGTGTTTGTGTTTTTGTTTTGTTTGTGATTTGTGTTTTCTGTTAAAATTTTAGAAAAACAAAAATTTTGTTCTTTAATGCCTCCTTATTTTAATGTACTCATAAATTCAGGGGGAGTTTAGGAGATAAGAGATTTTGTTTTAACTTGAAACCATACTAATAATAATTGTTTTGCCATCATCAAAAAGGGGGAGATTGTTTGAATAGTTGCTATTTGAATGATTTATATTTGTGCAACTTATGTAGTTTTGATGATTCCAAACATTATTGTTCAAATGTATAGTTATCTCCTAACAATTTCAGAAGATTTGCACTTGCTCTTGTGTGTACTAACATTTCAGGAAAATCAGACTCCAGACTACGAAAACTTCAAATCAAATTCAACATGAGAAATTTTGTTTATTTGAAGTGTCTTTTCTTTGAATTAATTTTGAAAGGGAGTGATTGTAATTGAGTGAATAAAATCTCACACACACAAACTAAGGAGATCTTGAAATTCTATACTGATCGTACAGGACGATATTTATCGTACTGGACGATCTGTCAGTTATCTCCTATAGAGCACTTGGAACGAATAGGAACTTGCTTCGAAAAATTTTTCTAAGTCCTATTCGTCCAGGACGAATTTTTATATCGTCCCCGGCGATGGGCGCTCTGGAAAATTTTCGTCCAGACGAAAATAAATATCGTACCGGACGAACAGCTCTCTGGAAAATTTTCGTCCAGACGAAACCAAATTATCGTCCCCGGCGATGGGCGCTCTGGAAAATTTTCGTCCAGACGAAATAAATAATCGTCCAGGACGATCGGCTCTCTGGAAAATTTTCGTCCAGACGAACATATTTTCGTCCAAACGATAAACCGACTTAGGACAGTTTTCAGCAGTTTCTAGAACCGACCTTGTAATAACCGTTCGTACTGGACAAACCTAGTTCGTACAGGACGATCAGCTGTACGAAGTCATTTCGTACACATATACAAATTGGGTCGTTTCAGATCGTTTAAGTAAAATCGTCCAGGACGATCCAGGATCGTACCGGACGATCCACTGCGTACAGAATTGAAAACTTGCAGTTTTTGGGCGGTTTTTCTTGTCTTTTGTATAAATACTTCAAATTAGACTGCCACCCAATCTTTTTGTCATTTGATCTTCGTGCCTATTGAGAGAATAGCCAAGGGGAGAGTGGAAGAGAGCATTCAAAGGAGGATTCCTACCATTGGAGCAAGAAGGCTTCACTTGGATTGCTAAGGTAAGAATCTCTACTTGTGAAATTGGATTTCTTCACTCTTTTCTTTTTTTCTTCTAGGTTCTTGTGAGAAGATCATTCAAAAAGGTCCGGTTCTCTGCCGACACTTGGAGAGTGTGAACAGACGTGGGTTCTCTGCCTACACTAGGAGAGTGTAAAAGGAAGAAGGTTCTCTGCCTACACTTGGAGAGTGTGAACAGCCGTAGGGTTCTCTGCCAGCACTGTGGAGTTTGTGTAAAAGGACGACGGTTCTCTGCCAGCACTGTGGTTTGTGTAAAAGGACGACGGTTCTCTGCCGCACCGGGGAGTGGTGAAAAGAGGGTTTTGTATAGGCTTCTCCGCCTTGCTGTGGGTGCTAAAGGAGAGTCACTTTGTGGTATTAGTGCAATACTCAGAGGGTGCCTCTGAGGAGTGGATGTAGGTCTGGTTATAGACCGAACCACTATAAATCTGGTGTCATTTACTTTACTGCTTTTACGTTTCCGCATTTTAAATTTTAGTTTTAACAACTCTGTGGTTGAAAAATATTTTTTCTACAAACTTTAAAAGAGAATTTCATTTCGGTTCAACTTTAATTTTAAGAGGGTTTAAAATTTTTAAAAAAAACTACCAATTCACCCCCCTCTTGGTAGCCGTGGGACATTTACTTAGGCTTAACAACCTAATTACTAGATTCAACAAGGCTTAGCACATTTTTACTAAAGAGGGATTTTGTTAAGGGAAGTGTAGACACCACCCTTTTTCTAAGGAAAGTAGGAGATGAGTTACTCATTGTTCAGTTATATGTTGATGATATACTTTTTAGATCTTTTTGATAAAAAGCTATGTGATGATTTTTCTAAAATAATGAGTAAGGAGTTTGAGATGAGTATGATGGAAGAGTTATCCTACTTTTTGGGTTTTGCATAAGATAATTGGATAATGCAATCTTTTTAAATCAATCAAAGTACATTAAGGACATCTTGAAGAAATATGAAATGGATAAACCCATGCTAATAAATACTCCCATGATTTATAATATTCAGATCGGTAAGGAATCAAATAAAAAATCTGTTGATCAAAAGAAGTATAGAGGGATAATTAGATATTTACTTTACCTGACTGCTAGCAAACTTGATATAATATTTAGTGTTTATCTCTATGCTAGATTTTAAGTTGATCCTAAAGAATCCCACCTAACTGCAGTTATTAGAATCCTTATATATCTTTTGGGGACCGAAAACTTAGGAATTTGGTATCTTAGGCACAACACTTCAATTTAGATTATTGGATATTTTGATTCTAATTTTGTTGGATGTAGTGTGGATAGAAAGAGCACTTTTGGAACTTGCTAATTCATTGGATAGTCTTTAGTCCCCTGGTCTAGTAAAAAATAAAACTTTGTTGCACTTTTCACTGCTAAAGCTAAGTATTTGCCTTAGGAAGTGTGGCCCAAGTCCTTTTGTTGAAATAATAAATTCTAAATTTAGGATTACCTTGTTTGAATAGTTGCTATTTAAATGATTTATATTTGTGCAACTTATGTAGTTTTGATGATTCCAAACATTATTGTTCAGATGTATAGTTATCTCCTAACAATTTTAGAAGATTTGCACTTGCTCTTGTGTGTACTAACATTTCAGGAAAATCAGACTCCAGACTACGAAAACTTTAAATCAAATTCAACATGAGAAATTTTGTTTATTTGAAGTTTGTCTTTTCTCTGAATTAATTTTGAAAGGGAGTGATTGTAATTGAGTGAATAAAATCTTACACACACAAATAAGGAGATCTTGAAATTCTATACTGATCGTACAGGACGATATTTATCGTACTGGATGATCTATCAGTTATCTCCTATAGAGCACTTGGAACGAATTGGAACTTGCTTGGAAAAATTTTTCTAAGTCCTATTCGTCCAGGACGAATTTTATTTTCGTCCCGGACGATGGGTTCTCTGTAAAATTTTCGTCCAGATGAATTTTACCATCGTACGAGGCGACCAGTCCTCTGGAAAATTTTCGTCCAGACAAAAATAATTATCGTACCGGAAGATCAGCTCTCTGGAAAATTTTCGTCCAGACGAAAGCAAATTATCGTCCGCGGCGATGGGCGCTCTGGAAAATTTTCGTCCAGACGAAATAAATAATCGTCCAGGACGATCGGCTCTCTGGAAAATTTTCGTCCAGACAAACACATTTTCATCCAAACGATAAACCAACTTAGAACAGTTTTCAACAGTTTCTAGAACCGACCTTGTAATAACCGTTCGTACTGGACGAACCTAGTTCGTACAGGACGATCAGCTGTACGAAGTCATTTCGTACACATATACAAATTGGGTCGTTTCAGATCGTTTAAGTAAAATCGTCCAGGACGATCCAGGATCGTACGGGACGATCCACTGCGTACAGAATTGAAAATTTGCAGTTTTTGGGCGGTTTTTCATGTCTTTTGTATAAATAGTCCAAATTAGACTGCCACCCAATCTTTTTGTCATTTGATCTTCGTGCCTATTGAGAGAATAGCCAAGGAGAGAGTGGAAGAGAGCTTTCAAAGGAGGATTCCTACCATTGGAGTGAGAAGGCTTCACTTGGATTGCTAAGGTAAGAATCTCTACTTGTGAAATTGGATTTCTTCACTCTTTTCTTTCTTCCTTCTAGATTCTTGTGAGAAGATCATTCAAGAAGGTCCGGTTCTCTGCCGACACTTGGAGAGTGTGAACAGACGACGGTTCTCTGCCTACACTAGGAGAGTGTAAAAGGAAGAAGGTTCTCTGCCTACACTTGGAGAGTGTGAACAGCCGTAGGGTTCTCTGCCCACACTAGGAGAGTGTGAAAGGACGACGGTTCTCTGCCAGCACTGTGGATTGTGTAAAAGGACGACGGTTCTCTGCCGCACCGGGTAGTGGTGAAAATAGGGTTTTGTACAGGCTTCTCCGCCTTGCTGTGGGTGCTAAAGGAGAGTCACTTTGTGGTATTAGTGCAATACTCAGAGGGTGCCTCTGAGGAGTGGATGTAGGTCTGGTTATAGACCGAACCACTATAAATCTGGTGTCATTTACTTTATTGCTTTTACGTTTCCGCACTTTAAATTTCAGTTTTAACAACTCTGTGGTTGAAAAACATTTTTCTACAAACTTTAAAAGAAAATTTTATTTCGGTTCAACTTTATTATTAAGAGGGTTTAAAATTTTTTAAAACTACCAATTCACCCCCCTCTTGGTAGCCGTGGGACATTTACTTAGGCTTAACAACCTAATTACTGGACTCAACAAGTGGTATCAGAGCATTGTTTCAAAATCATAAGTTTGAACTACTTTTTGATTAACGTAGATGGCTACATTTGGAAACCGAAACACACCTGAGGGTTACTCTATCACTAGACCTCCACTGTTTGACAATATTCCTTTTGATTTTTGGAAAACACGCATGTCTACTTTCTTACAGTCACTTGATTATCGCATGTGGATGTTAGTCCAGGAAGGTTACACAAAACCAACTAGATTAGTTGATGGAATTAGGGTAGATACACCCTATGCAGATTGGACTATAGAAGAACGTGACTTAGCACAATTAAATGCGAAATGTTTAAATAGTTTCTTTTGTGCTTTAAAATCTGAAGACTACATGCGAGTTTCCACTTGTAAAAGCGGAAAAGACATATGGGATAGACTTTGTATTACTTATGAAGGGACAAATGAGGTTAAGCAATCAAGACTCAATATCTTGTTACATGACTACGAATTATTTCGCATGAAACCTAATGAATCTATATCTGACATGTACACAAGATTCACTCAAATTGTCACCTCTTTGCATGCACTTGGTAGGGAATTAACTAATGCTGAAATGGTTAATAAGATTCTTCGTTGTTTACCTACTGCATACGATGCTAAAATTACTGCAATTACAGAGTCAAAGATCTGAACATTTATTCTATTGACAATCTTCTTGGTTCACTCATTGCTTACGAGCAAGGAGTAAGTCAAAGAAAGATTGATGCAGGTGAACCAAGAAAGGACAAGAATATTGCACTAAATGTGGAAGAGTCAGAAAGTGAACACTCACAACCTGAGGATGAAGATGATATAGCACTGATGACTAGACAATTCAAAAGCTTTTTAAAGAGGAAGCAGAAGAGACGCCAGCAATGGAATAGAGGTAAGTATAACAGAAATGGCAAGGTTTCTAATGAAGTGATTTGTTATGAATGCAGGAAACCAGGTCATATAAAGACTGATTGTCCAAAACTCAAAGCCACTCCTAGCAAGGAGAAGGTAGAGGAGAAACCAATGGTAAAGAAGGGCAAGAAGAAGTTTCAAAAGGCTTTTTGGGCGGACTCAGCTTCAGACTCATCTGAGACTGAAAAAGAAGAAGAAGTCACCAACCTTTGCTTGATGGCAGATAAAGCTGAACAATCAGATCAAGAAGAGGTATGTGATTTAACTTATAATGAATTGTTTGAAGTTTCTGAACACATGCATGATGCATATAGGAAAACGAAAAAGATGCATGCTAGTTTAGTTTTAGAATTGGAAGAGCTTAATAAGGAACACGAAATCCTTAGGAAAGATCATGCTTTAATTGATAGCAACCACATGAAACTACTTGATGAATATGATGACTTGAATAAAAATTTTGAGAATTTAAAATCATCCTATGCTGAACTTGAAAAAGAATTTAAGAAATTTAAGGATGAATCTGAGCACAAGACATATAGAGTCAATTATACAAATCGAATCTTGGAGGATATGAATTCATTTTACAAACTTACTATAAAAGCTCTCGAGGATAATAGGAACCCCCCTAAACTTGAAGATTTTACAAATCCTAAGTATTATCCTAAATTCATGAAATCCCTTAGAAGACAATCATATGAGAGAAAACATAGGAATATTTTTCCTAATGTTAAATGTAACAATTGTGGATTTTTGGGACATATATCTCACACCTGCACTTTAAAGATGAAACCTAATTTGGTGTGGAGAACTAAGATGCATAAACCTAGACATATCACACATGCATCTGATTATAAATTTCATAAAGGTGAACCCAAACTAGTTTGGGTTCCCAGGTCTAACATTTGAGAATTTTGCAGGAATACTCTCACACAAGACCTCGTGAGAGTATATGGTACCTGGACAGCGGATGTTCTAAGCACATGACTGGAGATACTGCTCAATTCATAACGCTGGAAGCCAGGAGTGGAGGCAAGGTTACACTTGGAGATAATACCACAAAGAAAGTGGTTGGATCAGGTATGATTGGAAATTTGAAAAACTTTTTCATAGATAATGTTTTATTAGTTGAAGGCTTAAAACATAATTTGCTTAGCATAAGTCAGCTATGTGATAAGGGCTATAATGTAAAATTTTTACCTACTAGCTGCATAATTAGCCTAAATGGGAAAATTGTTTTAAATGGAAAAAGGGTGAACAATGTTTACATGCTAGATTTAAATTGTATTCAATCTCCTACTGCTTTTTGTTTGAAAACTGTTTCTGATGAATCATGGCTTTGGCATAGGAGACTTTGTCATTCTAGTATGAAAAATCTTAGAAAAATTACCCAAAAGAATTTGGTGAGAGGAATACCTAAACTAGACTTTACTAAGGACCATCTGTGTGATGCATGTCAATTAGGAAAACAAGTGAAGTCCTCTTTTAAGTCCATTAAAGATCTTAGGACCAGTAAACCTTTAGAAATTCTACACATGGATCTTTTTGGACCAGTAAGCACTGTTAGTCTAGGAGGAAAGGTATATGGATTTGTTATAGTAGATGATTTTTCAAGATTCACCTGGGTTAAATTTCTTTTTCATAAGAGTGAATCATTTGAGGAATTCAGAAATTTTTCAACTTGGATACAAAGAAAACTAGGATGTGAAATAATTTCTATACAAAGTGATCATGGAGGAGAATTTGAAAATGAAAGATTTGAAGATTTCTGTAAAGAAAAGGGGATTGATCACAATTTTTCTGCACCTAGAACTCCTCAACAAAATGGAGTAGTTGAAAGAAAGAACAGAACATTAATAGAAGCCGCCCGAGCAATGTTAGCAGAATACTCACTTCCTAGATATTTTTGGGCTGAGGCGGTTAGCACTGCATGCTATGTTCTGAATAGGGTGAATGTGAGATCAAATTTGAATAAAACACCCTATGAGTTGCTAAAAGGAAGAACACCAAATTTGTCTCATTTGCATGTATTTGGTTGCAAGGTGTTCATACATAATAATGGAAAATCTGCCTTAGGAAAATTTGATCCAAAATCAGATGAAGGAATTTTTGTTGGATATTCAAGTGTTGGAAAATCTTATAGAGTATTCAACAAAAGAACTTTAGTCATTGAAGAAACCACACATGTTGTTTTTGATGAAAATGGAAACATGGAAGAGCCAAAAGTTGTTGAAGAAGAAATTGAAGAAAACTCCCAAAAGATTGATAGATTAAATTTGGAAGAAAATGTGGAAGAAAATTTAGAAAGAGAAGACCCTTTGCCTAGAGATTTGAGATTTTCTAAAAACCACCCAAAGGAATTAATCATAGGTGAACCAAGTGAGGGTGTTAGAACTAGGCGTGGATTAAACAAGGAAGTCAATCATTCAGCCTTTATTTCAACTATTGAACCCACTAACATTGATCAAGCACTTTCAGATGAATTTTGGATATTGGCCATGCAAGAAGAGTTGAATCAATTTGTAAGAAATAAAGTTTGGGAACTAACTACAAGGCCAAAAGATCAAAGTGTTGTTGGAACCAAGTGGGTGTTCAAAAATAAAATGAATGACTCAGGAGTAGTCATTAGAAATAAGGCTAGATTAGTAGCTAAGGGGTATAATCAAATTGAAGGAATTGATTTTGAGGAAACTTTTGCCCCTGTAGCTAGACTTGAAGCAATTAGGGTTTTACTAGCCTTTGCCTGTTTTAAAGGTTTTAAATTGTTTCAAATGGATGTCAAAAGTGCCTTTTTAAATGGAGTAATTGAAGAAGATGTTTTTGTAGAACAACCTCCAGGTTTTGAAAATTCTAAATTTCCAAATCATGTTTTCAAATTAAAAAAGGCATTATATGGATTGAAACAGGCACCTAGGGCTTGGTATGAGAGGTTAAGCACCTTCCTACTTGAAAGATCTTTTGAAAAAGGAAGTGTGGATACAACTCTCTTTTTAAGGAAAATTGGAAAGGATATACTTATTGTTCAAATTTATGTGGATGACATCATCTTTGGATCTTCAAATAAACATCTTTGTGATGATTTTTCTAAAACAATGAGTAGTGAATTTGAAATGAGTCTAATGGGAGATTTAAATTACTTTCTAGGATTTAGCATTAAGCAACTTGAGGAAGGTACTTTTCTTAGTCAAACCAAATATATTAAGGACATCCTCAAAAAATATGAAATGGACAATGCTAAACCTGTTAGTACACCAATGAGTTCTTCAGTTCAGTTGGATAAAGACCTTAAGGGAAAATCTGTTGATCAAAAGAAATTTAGAGGGATAATTGGATCTTTACTTTACTTGACTGCTAGCCGACCAGATATTATGTTTAGTGTTTGCTTATGTGCTAGATTTCAATCAGATCCAAAAGAATCACATTTGACAGCAGTGAAAAGGATTTTAAGATATCTACTAGGAACTCAAAACTTAGGAATTTGGTATCCTAAGTTTAGCTCTTCATTTGAAATTATTGGTTACTCAGATTCTGACTTTGCAGGCTGTAGAGTGGATAGGAAAAGCACTTCTGGAACATGTCAATTCATTGGAAATTCATTAGTTTCATGGTCTAGTAGAAAACAAAATTCAGTGGCACTATCTACTGCAGAAGCAGAATACATTGCATTAGGAAGTTGTGTGGCACAAGTACTTTGGTTAAAACAACAGTTGATTGACTTAGGATTAACTATAGGCACTATTCCAATTTATTGTGACAATACTAGTGCTATTTGCATTTCCAAAAATCCTATTCAACATTCTAGAACCAAACACATTGATATAAGGCATCATTTCATAAGGGATCATGTATCCAAAGGAGAAATTGAACTCATACATGTTTCAACTGAAAATCAACTTGCAGACATTTTTACAAAACCTTTAGCCTTTGATACCTTCAGTACTTTAAGAACAAGGCTTGGTGTTATTGATTTGAATGCTTAACTAAAATGTCTTTGCAACATTGATACTTGTTGTGTTTTGTTTTTGTAATTTTGTGAATTTTGTGTGTTTTTAATGAATTGTTTTTGGATTTATGATTTTGTTTTATGTTTTCTGTGTTTTTGATTGTTTTTGTTGATTTTGTTAATTTAAAAAATTTCAAAATTAAATTTTTTTTGGAGGAAATCGTCCAGGACGAAATATTTTCGTACGGGACGATGTGTAAAGAAACAGTTTGCGCGAATTTAAACCGTTTTGAGAGCAGTTTTTTTTTGGATCGTCTGTACGATCTGTGATCGTCCAGTACGAATTTTTCTTTTTCTCAAACGTCGGGACGATTGAATGCAGCGGTTGAGTGGATAAGACAGTTTTTAATACGAACTTCGTCTGTACGAAATTTTTTCGTCTGTACGAACATGTGTCGGTTCATTGTAGGGGACGGTTTTCAAGAGTCATTAAAACGAAACACTTTTCGATCGTCTGTACGAAATTTTTTCGTATGTACGATCGGTCAAGTCAAAAAGCCTGTACGAAGGGACGCATCGTAAGTTGTGTTGAATACGAAAAGCCGTTACATTTTGGACGAATTGGATCGTCTGTACGAAATTACTTCGTCCAGACGAACGATAATTTTTCGTCCAGGACGAATATTTTCGTCCAGGACGAACGTATCGTTTTTCTTTAAATATGAAGGCTTTCAAACTTGACAATCACACTTTCAAACATCTTTTTCAATCCCTTTCTACATCAAATCAACTATGGCCTCCTCTAGCAAAAGACAAAAAGTTTTGGTGAAGAAACCTAACAGGAATGCCCCAGACAACTTTCTTTCCAAGGCAAATGAGGAATCTTTTCCTCGTTTTGCATCTGCAAAAATCACTCCGTCTCGCATTCTTATCCAAACAGAGTTGAAATTTCGGGTATTACACCTCTTCGCCTCAACCCAATTTCAGTTCATTCTTTCTCTTGTCCACTTCTACAATAAGCAAACCTACCATTACTTCCTAGCCAACATGAGTTTCAATTCTGACCACTCTATCATTAGTTCTTTTGTTTTTAAGAAAAAAGTTGAGATCACCAAGCACGACCTTGGTGCATTTTTAAACTTAAGGACTGAAGGATATAGAGCCCACACCCTAATGTCAGAAACCTCCTTCAAATGGTTTCAAATCAATAGGGTAATTAGAGAAAATGCGATTGACAATCATGTTGCTAGAGTGGCCGGTATGACCCAAGATGCCCGAATCATCCAGCATATCCTTAGATCCTCAATTATTCCTAAAGCTGGTGATAGGATTAACATTACTCCTCTCCTTTCTTGTCTAACTTTTTTAATCATGAAAAGACATCCTATTGATGAAGCCCAACTCATCCTAGATCATATCTATGGGCTTTCAGAAATAGGACATCCTGATCAGAAGAGGAAGAAGAACATTTCTTTAGGGCACTTGATTACTTATATTTTGGAGAAGAAGTACAATATAGTGCATCCTGATGAAGAATATGAAGAGCCAGTTTACTATAACGATGCATCTTTCAGATTGCTCTTCAAGGAGGAGAAAGAGAAAAGCACATGCTAGTGCTTCAGAAGAAGAAGAAGAAGAAGGAGTGCAAGCTTCTGCTTCTCAATCAGATTATCAGAATCTGATTGAGAGATTTGATAGACTAGAGACTCACATTGATCAAAGGTTTGATCAATTTGATGCTCATCTTACGCAGCAGCAACATGACATTGGTAATATTAGAGATGAAGTTCATGAAATAAATACCAATGTAATGTTGATGGCCTCCTACTTCAACCTCTTTGGCGGCATTCCTCCTCCTCCTCCTCCAGAACAGTAGAAGTGTTTTTTTTTTATGTGTGTCTGTTGTATTTTTTTTTGTGTTTGTTTTGTTTTTTATCTTATATGTGTTATTGTGATTGTTGTTATGTTTTTTGTTTAAGTTCAATGTTTTTTTTTATGTAATTTTTTTTAATCAATGAAAGTTTGTTTGTTTTAGATTTGTTTTGAAATATGGCTAATCTTTATGAATTTCATTAATATTGTTTTTAACCTACATTGTGCTTAAATTCGATTGTAATGTGAGATTATCTATATTAGAAAATCTAGACTTTCTAAATTTATAATTTGTTTATAACTTGTTGTAATTAGAATTTTTTAATTCATGTCTATTCATTTAGACTACATAAAAGTTAATATTGTTATTGCAATTTTGATGTTTTCTTATTTTGTATTTCTATGCTCAAATGATATTTATGCACCTAGAAATATTTGAAATCTTAGATTATAGATTTTGGAAAGAATTGGTCAAATTACTCTTGAACATTGTACAAATGTACAAAAATCAAAAGGTATTAGCAAAAATTTGCAAAGTGAAAAAGAGGCACAAAATAAGCCCAACCAAAGAAAAATGCACAAAAATGTGCTCCAAAACTTTGAAAAGATGTGCAAAGCACCACATGAGGTAATTCTCTTCTTTCCAAATTCGTTTAATCTCTTAATTCAAGTTGATCTAATGTTCATTTATATTCTATTGAACTTTGAAATATAGAATTTTTTTTACATCTCACTTGTAATGATTTTCAATAATCAAAATGTCTAAATTGAATCATGTCTTTGATAAATTCTTCTTACTTACAAAGTTATATCATTTCATAAATTTTATGAATTTCTATGATTGATCTAATATCCTTATTTTAAAATTGCATACCCTATGTCAAATCACAATTTAGATTAAATTTTAAAAAATGAATTTCATATTATTATTTACATTTCTTGTCTTTTTCTTCTTCACTTTTTGTTGCTGTCAAAAAGGGGGAGAAATTATTATGTTTGTGTTTGTGTTTTTTTGTGGTTTGTGTTTTCTGTGTTAAAAATTTTTGAAAAATAAAAATATTGTTCTTTAATGCCTCTTTATTTTAATGTACTCATAAATTCAGGAGGAGTTTAGGAGATAAGAGAATTGTTTTAACTTGAAACCTTACGAATAATAATTGTTTTGCCATCATCAAAAAGGGGGAGATTGTTTGAATAGTTGCTATTTGAATGATTTATATTTGTGCAACTTATGTAGTTTTGATGATTCCAAACATTATTGTTCAGATGTATAGTTATCTCCTAACAATTTTAGAAGATTTGCACTTGCTCTTGTGTGTACTAACATTTCAGGAAAATCAGACTCCAGACTACGAAAACTTCAAATCAAATTCAACATGAGAAATTTTGTTTATTTGAAGTTTATCTTTTCTCTGAATTAATTTTGAAAGGGAGTGATTGTAATTGAGTGAATAAAATCTTACACACACAAATAAGGAGATCTTGAAATTCTATACTGATCGTACAGGACGATATTTATCGTACTGGACGATCTGTCAGTTATCTCCTATAGAGCACTTGGAACGAATTGGAACTTGCTTGGAAAAATTTTTCTAAGTCCTATTCGTCCAGGACGAATTTTATTTTCGTCCCGGACGATGGGTTCTCTGTAAAATTTTCGTCCAGACGAATTTTACCATCGTACGAGGCGACCAGTCCTCTGGAAAATTTTCGTCCAGACGAAAATAATTATCGTACCGGACGATCAGCTCTCTGGAAAATTTTCGTCCAGACGAAAGCAAATTATCGTCCGCGGCGATGGGCGCTCTGGAAAATTTTCGTCCAGACGAAATAAATAATCGTCCAGGACGATCGACTCTCTGGAAAATTTTTGTCCAGACGAACACATTTTCGTCCAAACGATAAACCGACTTAGAACAGTTTTCAGCAGTTTCTAGAACGAACCTTGTAATAACCGTTCGTACTGGACGAACCTAGTTCGTACAGGACGATCAGCTGTATGAAGTCATTTCGTACACATATACAAATTGGGTCGTTTCAGATCGTTTAAGTAAAATCGTCCAGGACGATCCAGGATCGTACGGGACGATCCACTGCGTACAGAATTGAAAATTTGCAGTTTTTGGGCGGTTTTTCATGTCTTTTGTATAAATAGTCCAAATTAGACTGCCACCCAATCTTTTTGTCATTTGATCTTTGTGCCTATTGAGAGAATAGCCAAGGAGAGAGTGGAAGAGAGCTTTCAAAGGAGGATTCCTACCATTGGAGCGAGAAGGCTTCACTTGAATTGCTAAGGTAAGAATCTCTACTTGTGAAATTGGATTTCTTCACTCTTTTCTTTCTTCCTTCTAGATTCTTGTGAGAAGATCATTCAAGAAGGTCCGGTTCTCTGCCGACACTTGGAGAGTGTGAACAGACGACGATTCTCTGCCTACACTAGGAGAGTGTAAAAGGAAGAAGGTTCTCTGCCTACACTTGGAGAGTGTGAACAGCCGTAGGGTTCTCTGCCCACACTAGGAGAGTGTGAAAGGATGACGGTTCTCTGCCAGCACTGTGGATTGTGTAAAAGGACGACGGTTCTCTGCCGCACCGGGTAGTGGTGAAAAGAGGGTTTTGTACAGGCTTCTCCGCCTTGCTGTGGGTGCTAAAGGAGAGTCACTTTGTGGTATTAGTGCAATACTCAGAGGGTGCCTCTGAGGAGTGGATGTAGGTCTGGTTATAGACCGAACCACTATAAATCTGGTGTCTTTTACTTTATTGTTTTTACGTTTCCGCACTTTGAATTTCAGTTTTAACAACTCTGTGGTTGAAAAACATTTTTCTACTAACTTTAAAAGAAAATTTTATTTCGGTTCAACTTTATTATTAAAGAGGGTTTAAAATTTTTTTAAAACTACCAATTCACCCCCCTCTTGGTAGCCGTGGGACATTTACTTAGGCTTAACAACTTAATTACTGGACTCAACATACCTATAGGCAAAATTTTAATTATTTGTGACAATACTAGTGTCATCTACATCTCTAAGAATCCTACCCAACATTCAAGGACCAAATACATTGACATAAGGCATCACTTTATTAGAGGCCATGTGACCAAAGGACACATTGCGTTACACCATGTGACAACTTAGAATCAATTGACTGGTATCTTTACTAACTCACTGGCTTTTGACACTTTCAGTATCTTAAAGACCAAATTGGATGTGATTGACATAAGTGCATGAACTTGATCTTTATTTAATTCTGAATTTTCTATTTTATTACTTTCTTTATTTATTTCACTTTATTTGTTTTACTTTTTACTAGCTTTTATTTCTTTTTTATTATTATTATTTTAGTTTTTCTTTTTTTGTGATCACAACTCAATTGATATTTAATGCCATATTTTTGTTTTTTGAAAATTTATAGTTAATGTTTTACATTTCTAAATTCGTTAAAGGGAGAAAAACTATTGATTGTTTATCTTCCTTTAATCTCCTTTAGTGGTGTAATTTTATTTTCTAAATAAAATTCTATCTAAAATTAATAATTGGACTTTGTGATTGAGATCATTTCTATAATGTTGCAGTAATCTGTTTTATATTTATAATGTTCAAAGTCTTTATATTACTTTCATGTTTTTTCATAATCTTGTCATTGTATTTATCAAATAAAATTAATTCTATTTTATGGTTTGTTCTTTCTTATATTAGAGTGAGTTTTTCTTCTCTAATATCTGGAAGATATACTCACAACTATGAGTATTTAAAAGTTTTGAAAAGGGGTGTAGCTAACAAAAATAAAAAAAAGTGGTAAATGACGCCAAATTGAGAAATCTACACAAAATGTTTCAAAAATTAAAAGATCTACAAAGTGCGCTAATCAATTGACAAGAGGCATAAAATGAGCCCACTAAAATCAAGCTCTCTTCTCTTTCAAACTTTTAAAACTTAGAAGAACTCATGTGTCACTTGATATTTTCAAAAGCTTGATTTTGAATTTTGTGACCATGACAAATTACTTTGGTATATTATGTTATAATATATTTTTTCTGAAAACAAGTTTAGAATGGATCTCTTTTTCTTATCCAATTGGTTTTTTTGAGTTAGGTCTTTTATTTTTAAAAGATGATTTTCCCCTAAGAGAAGTCCAAGCTAAGGTTAAAAGGATTAGATATTCAACCATTTTTGGATTTTGATGATGTTAACTCATTGGTCTTACAAGTCTTTAAATTCAATCACATTGAGACTTTATCATATTCATTATTTGATTAAAAAAATAACTTTGTTTTTGTTCGTCATTTTAGTCTTCAATTATACTTTTCTTTTCTAGTTTTTCCTCCTCCTTTTTGTGATGTCAAAAGGAGAGTAGTGTTTGAGTTGTTTCGTCATACTATTTTCACTTATGTTTGTGTTTTATTTACTTTTAATTATTTTGTATATACCATCATCAAAAAGAGAGAGATTGTTGTGAATCTAATTTCAAGAAATATAATTTTGATGATAGCAAACATTTATGATACTTCTGCTTCTCTACGACTGCCTTGCCTACTAACATTTCAAGTCCACAAGATCAAGTGTAACTCAAGTCAGCTCAAGATTTAGTAGACTAGGACTGTGTCAATTCTTAATCTTTTATCTTTTCTTGAGTCAATTATATTGATATGGGTCCTGATGAAAAGTAATAATGCACACACATAGTTGAGGGAAATTTTTTTGATTGTTTTAGAGTTCTTTATTTTTTATCACATTGTCCTAACAAATCAAAAAAATCATTATGGAAAATCAGTTAAAAAGAGAAAGCCTAATTAGGGTAGCCTAGTTAAGGCAACCGTCATTAAGCACATTGTCCCGGATGATCTAACCATCGTCCTCGATGATAGGCTCAAATTATAAAGAATCAGCCGCTAGAGCTATTTAGGTATCTTTTATTTTCTAACATCATCCAGGACATCATCCTAGATGATACAGTATAATTATGCCTAAATTAATCTGGTAATTAAAGAAAGAAATTAAGGTTTGATTGCTCGATCATATCGTCTTGGACAATCATAGGATCGGCCGGGATAATCAGTTCACAAACCTTAGTTCTTTCTGGATGATCAAACATTATCCTGGTTCTATTTCGGGTGATGCTCTAGATGATATATATTGAATTGAACTAATTATTTGAGAAGATCATGAGATCAGCCTAGACAATCAAGTTATTTTTTTACATCGTCCAGACATCCATTTAGGGTGATGGTATACATGATATTCAATAGCTTGTACTAATCATATAGGATGATATCCTATCATCCTACACAATATGAAAAAAAAACCTTTTGATTGTCCCAAATTATCCTAACTGATTGAACTAAATTTGTATTGATCATACATGACGATATTTATGTCATCCTGAACAATAAAGTCAGTTTGTTGTAATTAAGAGCCATTTCAAAGCTCTTCTATATAAGACCTCTCGTTCTACCCAAGAGTACATCATTTGTTGTTATCTTGACCTGAGAGAGCCAAGAGGAAATGGAGAGAAGGGGAGAAAGAGAGAGGATCTTGTAAGGTGGAGTTTGTGAGGGGTTTCATTAAGATTGCTCCAAGTAAGGATCCATCATCATCTTCTCCGATCATCATCTCTGATTCCTTGGGGGTTCTAGAGAGGTATACTTCAGAAACTGATCAAGGTTCTCTGCCTACTTCAGGAGGAAGCAAAAGGAGTTGGGTTCTCTACCTCACCGAGGTCGGTGGAAAGAAGGTTTATAAAGGCTTCTTTGTCTTACTGTGGGAGATAAATGAGAGACAATGAGTTTAGTTCAATACCCGGAGGAGAGGCTTCGGGGAGTGGACGTAGGTCAGGTTGATCAAACCACTATAAATTTATGTGTTTTTTATTATTGCTTCTGCATTTAATTTCTGCACTTTGATTTCCTTTGTGATAAATTTTGGTTTGGTTTAAGTTTGTGTTTTGTTTAAATAATTTTTTAAAATACCAATTCACCCCCCTCTTTGTTAGCCTTGGGCTAGTTCATAAGGGCTTTACATCCCTAACAAACTTTCACATGTTTACTCACATAAATATATCCCATGGTTATTTAATTTTGTCCTAAAAATTTAGCTAATTTGGCCAACCAGAATATTGAATCTCTCCTAGGTCAAGCAGGGTTCTACTCCTGTATAGCCTTGCATGTGTATATAAATTGTAGTCTTTAGACTGTAAAACAACAAAAGGCAAGAAGTGGAGAATGTGCATACAAGTTTTAGGGTCTGTTTGGCAACAAGTATGATTTTACTTATATAAGATTTAGCAATTTCTATAGATTCAGATTTACTAAATCCTAGAGCTATTAAATCCTAAAACTTGTTTGGCAAGATAGATGATAAATCCTACTAAATCTTATGGAATTATTTGGAAATATAATACAAGATATTAGGCGGTTAGTTTTTTTAATAATTAAATTTATTGCATTATGAATTTAATTTATGAGTTATCTAAGTGTTCATTATTACTTTTAATTTTAATTACCAATGATAAGTTACAATGATAAATAATATAATTAGAAGCTAGCTAAATTATTAGATAATTAACTAATAATTGAATTACTAATTATAGTATTAATTATAAATTATTTATTTAAGTGTTTATTTAATAACTATTTGATATCTAATCAATTAGTTAATTATTTTTTGAAATAACTAATTATTTAATTCATACTCCTATTATGTCTATTTCAATTTATATTAATCAAACTAATTGTATTAATTTTTAATTACTAATTATATTACCAATAATTTTTTTATTAATTATATTGTATAATGATTAATTTTAATTGGACTAGTTAAATCAAATTAATTAATTCCCCCGGCAAAGGCTTGCGATTTGAAGAATTTCTCTACTATCTTCCCATTAGCCATATGCCTAGGGTTTGCTTTTCCTCTTCTCTAGCAATTCAACTTCTCCTGTGCTTTACGTAAGAGGAAAGGCTTTTGAATCAGCGGCTAAAAACTTCTTCGCCTCCTTGCATGATATTCCTTTATGTTGGATCGAAACTCATGATAGCTCGTCATTTTTCTATTGGATCGAAAGTAACGATTATGACGAAGGGAGCTCGCTCATTGTGAAGGTTACCTTTTTCTTCCTTTTACACACTTCATCTGCCAAATCCCACATTTATGTCAAACTTCTAGATTTATAAAATTTGAGATTTACTACAAAAAGAATGTAACTGCAGATTAATCTAATATCTTGTTTGACAGGATTTACACAAAATCCTCTACTCAAATTTTGTTGCCAAACAGCCCATTAGTTTGTTTAGTTTACTTATTTATTGGATAATTATGTTCACTCAGTTTCTAAAACTCTAGTTTAAACATAATAATACAATATATATATATATATATATATATATATATATATATATATATATATATATATATATATATATATATATATATATATAATCTGATTGAAATATCATCAAAAAATTATCTTGATCGGGAATGAATCTTGTGGCAAAAATTAAGTTGAAAAAATAAAAAGTTAAATTGGAGACCATCTGAACTCTGATTTCAGCAAACTTATAGTCAAACTGAACATCTTAGAAATAAGAACCCAATGAAACAAAATTCATCTCAATCCAAGCACAAATGAATCCAACTCAAAGACCCAAAGCACATTTGGAAGGTTCAATCCATAATTTGGATTACCAAACAGATTTAAACATGGCATGCGAGGAGAATCCAACGAGTCCAACATTATCAAATTCTTATATCATTAGGGCCTTCAAATGCCCACTAAAATTACCACAATCAGGTGATTCAACATCGGTCGCCCATTCAAATCAATCCAAATTTACCCCTGATCTTCCTCCTATTTATTGGCCATGCCACTCTAAGAAAACTATAAATAGATCTCTCATTTCATTTAAGAGGGGACCCCAATAAAGAAGAGAAGAAAAGGAAGAAAAGGAAGAAAAGAAAGAGAAGGAAGAGACTTCTCCTCGATCACCACCAGACTTTCACTCGGCAACCGACCGACCTTTGAATTAAGCAAGGTAAAAGAAGAGAAGAGAAGGAAGAAGAGAAGGAATAAAAGGAAAATAAGGAAAAGGCTCCTCGACCACCGCCAGATATTCACCCGGCAAGAATTAAGCAAGGAAGTAAGAAGAGAAGAAATGGAAGAACATAAGAAAGAAAAGGAAGAGAAGGAAGATACTCCTTGACCACCGCTGGACTTTCATTTGGCAATCGTCCGACCCTGGAATTAAGCAAAAAAGTAAGAGGAGAAGGAAGAAATGGAAGAGAATCCTCTTCGACACTGCTAGGGTTAAACCCGACTGTCAACTGATGTGGGAATTCTGCCCAACCGTTGACAGACATCGAATATCTACCCAACAACCATTTGAAGCAATAATTCTACCTAACCGTCAACTAACGCTGGATTTCCGCCCAACCACTCAACTTCGTCAAATTTATCATCTCTATTTTTAGCTGAACTTCAATATGAGAAAAATTGTAATATGATCATCCTTAGTTTCAGGGATGAGTCATTCACTTGTAACCTAAGAAAACACTAATGGAATCAATTCAACTGGGCATGGCCCCGTGGTTTTTACCTTTTCCAGGGTTTCCACATAAAAATTCTAGTGTTGCATTTTTCTTCTGTTTGGGTTCTGGATATCCATACAACGCTGAGTCAAAATTTTCCTAAAACTATCATCGCATTTAATCTAGACTACAACACTGATATTAAACAAAAGAAAAAAATAAAATCAGATAATCCCTCTCCAGCTCCTTTTGTTTTTGAAAAAAAAGGGTCAATCATGCCCAATTTCATTCCAAAAAAGGACAACTACAAAAGATTATAAATGATAAGTATGAAAAACAAAAGATAAAACATATAATACCAAACAAGAATCTTAAGAAAGAGATAAAAGAACTCCAAAAAAGGAGAAAACAAAGAGAATTCCTTCTCAAAAGAAGGAAAAATAATAAGAAAAAAAAAATTCTCCTAAACAACCAACAACTAATAGGAGATCACACTAGACGACCAAAAATTGAACCACCAATCAGAATAGCACTAATCTCTGAGGAGAACAATAAGACAAATCTCCTTAAAATAGAGCTTCAGTAGCTATAACAGAGCTTCAACATCAACAAGTCTCTAAAAACTTCCCAAGCCACATTAGAAAGATCCAACCCAGCCTAGAAAAGTCTCCAGTAAAATGTCAATCAACAATAATAACAAAGTTTCAACAGCAACAAGTTCCAACAGCAACAAGTCCCAGAATAGCAAACAAGCTTTTATAGCACAAGACCCCATCAAGTCCAGCCCAGCCAAAAAACCTATCAAACTAAGAAACATGATAGTTTAGCATAAGATATCTAAAATAGATAGCCCCCAAAAAATAATTGAAAAACTCCAGAGCAGCTTAGAAGAAGGATGAGAGAGTCTAAAAACTAGAAAGATGCTAAGCCTATCCAATCCAAAAAGCCCCCTTCGAAAGGAACCTATCAACCATAAAAACCAAGCAAAAATATATAAGAAAAAATACCCAAGGAAAAAACCAAACCTAACAAACTAACCATCCCCGATATTTAGAGAAAAACCTGGTTGCCAATTCTACCAGCTAAAACATCCTTAATAGAATGAAAAGATTTCCAATGAGAAGCCTTAGCAATAAGATTAGAATAACTGAGTCTACTCAAAGTAATAGAGTTAGAAAAATTATTCTCAAACTTCCTATTATTTCTTTCTTTCCAAATAAAATAAATAGAATAATTAACAAACAGAAATAAGAAATTCTTAACCTAATAATTAAAGTTAAGAGAGGAAATAAAGTTCAATAATTGAACTAAATTTGGTATGAATAGAAAAAAAGTAATATTAGGCAAGAATTTAGAAATGATACTAAAAAAATCACATTAAGAAAATAGATGATCATGATTCTCATTAGCTTTTAAACAAAGGATACAAGAAATAGAGGCATTAATATTCCTCTAAACCAGGACATTAAAATTTTAAGCACTTTTAAAACATCCATCTAAGCATAGAAAGAATATATCAAAGAATACCTCTTATGCCAAATCAACTTAAACAGCTCAACTTTATTAGAGTCTTCAAAAAATGCTCTATAGAACATATTAAAGGAAGGAAGTAAAACTCCAATCTAAGTTAAAAGTGCTATGATGGCACTAGAAAGTTTGTTAGGGATGTTAAGCCCTATGAACTTAGTCCCAAGCTAACCAAGAGAGAGGTGAATTAGAAAACATTAAAACCAAAGATAAAATTCCAACCAATTCACCATAAACAAATTGTGGAATTTAAATAAATGCGAAAGCGATAATAAGAAAAGAACACACCTGATTTATAGTGGTTCGGTCAAACCTTGACCTACGTCCACTCCTTAGAGGCACCCTCCAAGTATTGCACTAAAACAAGTGTCTCTCCTTTAGCCCCCACAGCTAGGCGGAGAAGCCATTACAAAATCACTTCCACCTTCCCCGGTGCAACAGAGTCGCCGGGTCCTTTGACACCAAGGAGATCTTCTTCTTTGGTGAACTTACCTCGATACAAGCCTTGAATCTGATGGTACTAAGGTGCGAGTTCGCCGGAGCAACCGTGTGGATCCCCCACCATACTTCCTTGAGTTCCACCCCCTCGCATGATCTTCTCCCTCTCAAACTCCACCCTTTCCTCTCTCCCTTTCAAGCTCTCTCTTCAAGTTTCCCCCATAAGAACGAAGCTATAATGGCTGCCTAAGACACTTACAAAGTGTCATGCCAAGCTTAAATACAAGCTCTCAAAATGAGCTCATTAATGCAAGTTGTCGACATTATCATCCATGACGATAAGCATATCGTCCTGGCCGATTAGTTCAAATCTCAGCTCAACGGCCTGGGACGATTTGGGACGATCAAAAGAAAATTGGTTATATCATCCTGGCCTATCTCACAATCGTTCCGAACGATTAGTTTAAAACCGATTTTAATCATCCTGATCATCGCTCTGATTTGGTGCTGGCCGAAGTCAATCGTCCAGGACATCGTCCTGGCCGATCATAAGTTCATCCTGTCCAATGTGATCATATCAATCAACCAGTAATGCTTTCTAAAGATACCAGATCAATTTAGGCATAATTGAGTTAGATCGACCTGGACTATAAATATCATCCTGGCCGATTTCCTAAAATAAAGAATTCCTAAACTGATTATGGCGGTAGATTCTTTCTAAATTAAGACGATCGTCCTGGCTGATACATGTATCGTCCAGGCCGATCTCAATGACGGCTGCCTTAATGAGGATGCCATAATTAGGGTTTCTGATTTTGGACATGTCGTTCAGGACGATATCAATATCGTACCGGCCGATATTACCAAAAATAGAAATCTTATAAGGAACAACAGGAAATATTCCAAGTTACAAATCAACAGATCTCACACCAAATACAACAGACTCAAGAAAGGAAAAAAGATTACAAACTGACATAGACCTAGTCTACCCAATATTGAGCTGGTCCTAATTTGCAGTCTGATCGTGTGGACCTGAAACGTTAGCACATAAGGCAATTGTAGAGAAATAAGAAATGTTTGCTATCATCAAAATCATAAACCATAGATCCACAAAAATCTCCCCCTTTTTGATGATGACAAACAATTTCAATTTGAATTTTCAAAAAGAACAATTTCTCCTAATCTCCCCCTCACTAGAATAACACTTTTAAAAAATAGGGAAGATAAAAATATTTCTGTTGTTTTTAATTTTTTGAAAACAATATACAAATACAATAACAGTACAAAAATTCAACAATACGTTCTCCCCCTTTGACATTATCAAAAAGAGAGGAGGCACAAACAATAGCAAAACGAATAAAAGAAAAAAAAAAAAAAAAACATTTTCTGATCTAGTAAAAAACAAATATTCTTAAAATGAGAAAGTTACCTCTTGGTTTTAATTAAAAACTTAGTAGAATTGGATTGACAACGCATAGTCCAGAAATGGTTAGAAATTCATAATTTGATAATCCCAACTCAAGTTCTTTAAAAAGGCAAAAACCTTTTGATTCAAGATCTAAATCAAGGAAAAAAATAGAGAAAGAAACAATAATTTTTTAAAAACTCCTTCCATAAAATATATCTAATAGAAGATTAATGCAAAAATTTTTGAATCAAGAATCAAGATTTTCAAACTCAAGTATCGAAAGTATCAAGGGTTTTCTTAAGCTTTTTAAGAAGTACAAGAATGGTAAGAATTAACTTTGTGGGCTCATTTTATGCCACTTGACAATTGGTTGGCGCACTGCGCATCTTTTCATACACTTTGTGTATTCTATATTTTCAATTTGGTGTCTTTGCGCATCTTTTTATTTTTGGCATCATTGGCCAATTTTTTGAATATGCTTCCTTTCTTAATTCTTAAAAACAAAAGAAAACCCATCTTAGTGACAAAGCGAATTGCTTGATTAAGAAAATTATGAGTTAGATTCAAAAACTTGAAAAAGATTCTTATGCGATAAATAAAATGTAGGGAGATAAAAAATTTTAATTCAAAATCCAATTTAAAAGATGAAAAAGATTAAAAATCAAAAGTAGGATAACCTTTTTTAGAAAACAGAGATTGAGAGTTAAAAATAAATGATTTTCCTTCCTTTGACTGTTTTAGAGAAGTCAAACACAACTTACCAAAGATTTCTAGAAAAATCTGGAAATAGATTTTTCATTTTTAGAAAAGTGAATGTGTGTGTTGATCAGAGAAAAAATTTCACGAAAAAAAATTTCAAAGAATAAACAAAACTAAAAAACAAAAATAAAAAAAGAAAAACACAAAAACACAACACAAAAACACGAAAGGCTCTTAACCATTATCTCTCTCCTGGTCCGATGCTTCAGAGACCAGATCTGCCCATGAGATTTTTTTCCTTTCATTATTTTCCCAGTTTAAATTTTGCTTCGCCTTGCCCTTTTCTTTCATAGGAAGAATTCTTAAATTAGGGCACTAGTTTTTTATATATCCAGGCTTCCTGCATCGAAAGAAAATAACGTCATAAGAAATATGGACATCCTTACCACTTTTATCTTTCTTCCACTTTTGCTTATGCTTAGGTGAGCTTTGTGATTTGCTTGACACATCATTGCCTTCGTCACCAACTAGGCTATCTCTTTATGTATCTACAGCTTTTAGAACAATAGTTTCACCTGCATCCAAAAGTCTTTGACCCAAACTTTGCTTGTAGGCAATGAGTGAGGCAATCAAATTATCAATAGAATAATCATTCAAATCTTTTGATTCAGAAATAGCAATAACTTTGGCATCAAATTTTTCAAGTAAACAACGAAGAATTTTATTGACTTTTTCAAAATTTGAAAAATCTTTTCCTAAAGTATGTAATGCGTTTACAATTTGAATGAATCTGGTATACATGTCTAAGATCATTTCAAAAGGTTTCATTGAAAATAATTCAAAATCATACATTAAAAAATTGAACTTGGATTGCTTGATTTCACTAGTGCCTTCGTATATGGTGTGTAGTTTATCACAAACTTCCTTACCAGTAGTGCACGTGGATACTAACATAAAATCTTCATAATTTAAAGCACAAAAAAAAAATTTAAAGATTTTGCATTCAGTTGAGCATTCATTTGTTCTTCCTTATTCCATTGATTAAAAGGAATATCAGTTTTAACTCCATTAACAATACGTGATGGTGATGAATAACCAGTTAAAATCATATGCCACATGCGAAAATCAATCGATTGCAAGAAAATAGACATGCGAGTTTTCCAAATATTAAATGATATATTTTCAAATAAAGGAGGTCTGGTGATTAAATAACCTTCCGTAATAGTATGATTAGGCATGGATCGAAATTCAAAAGCTTTTAAAAACTTATTTTATGAAAACTTGCTCTGATACCACTTGAAAGTGCTCTGATGGCACAAGAAGGTTTGTTAGGGATGTTAAGCCCTATGAACTTAGTACCAAGCTAACCAAGAGAGGTGAATTAGAAAACTTTAAAACCAAAGATAAAACTCCAACCAAATCACCATAAATAAAGTGCAGAAGAAAAAAATAAACGCAGAAGCGATAATAAGAAAGAACACACCGGATTTATAGTGGTTCGGTCAAACCTTGATCTACATCTACTCCTTGGAGGAACCCTCCAAGTATTGCACGAAAATAAGTGTCTCTCCTTTAGCCCCCACAGTTAGGCGGAGAAGCCCTTACAAAATCACTTCCACCTTCCCTAGTGCGGCGGAGTCGCCGGGTCCTTTGACACCAAGGTGATCTTCTTCTTTGGTGAACTTACCTCGAGACAAGCCTTGAATCCGATGGTGCTAAGGTGCGAGTTCGCCGGAGCAACCTTGTCGATCCCCCACCACACTCCCTTGAGTTCCACCCCCTCACAGGATCTTCTCCCTCTCAAACTCCACCCTTTCCTCTCTCCCTTTCAAGCTCTCTCTTCAAGTTTCCCCCATAAGAACGAAGCTACAATGGCTCCCTAAGACACTTACAAAGTGTCATGCCAAGCTTAAATAGAAGCTCTCAAAACGAGCTTATTAAGGCAAGTTGCCGACATTATCGTCCAGGATGATAGGCATATCATCCTGGCCGATTAGTTCAAATTCAGCTCAATGGCCTGGGACGATCAGAAGAAAATTTGTTATATCATCCTGGCCGATCTCACGATCGTCCCGGATGATTAGTTTAAAACTGATTTTAATCGTCTTGATCATCGCCCTGATTTAGTGTTGGCCGAAGTCAATCATCCAGGACATCATCATGGCCGATCATAAGATCGTCCCGGCCGATGTGATCGTATCAATCAACCATTAATTCTTTTCAAAGATACTAGATCAATTTAGGCATAATTGAGTTAGATCGGCCTGGAATATATAAATATCTTCCTGGCCGATTTCCTAAAATAAAGAATTCTTAAACTGATTATGGCGGTTGATTCTTTCTAAATTGAGACGATCGTCCAGGCCGATACATGTATCGTCCAGGCCAATCTCAATGGCGTCTGCCTTAATGAGGATGCCCTAATTAGGGTTTCTAATTTTGGACATATCGTCTAGGACGATATCAATATCGTCCCGGCCAATATTACCAAAAATAGAAATCTTATAGGGAACAACAGGAAATCTTCCATGTTACAAATCAACAGATCCCACACCAAATACAACAGACTCAAGAAAGGAAAAAGATTACAAACTAACACAGACCTAGTCTACCCAATCTTGAGCTGGTCACAAATTGCAGTCTGATCGTGTGGACATGAAATGTTAGCACATAAGGCAATCGTAGAAAAATAAGGAATGTTTGCTATCATCAAAATCATAAACCATAGATCCGCAACATAAATAATGTTCAAAATTTGAGGATCCATAATGGCAACATGAGATAAAAAAGATCTAAGGGCCAGGCTTAAAGAAGAAGCGGAATTCTAGCTTTATCAATAATCCAATTCCTTAAATTCAGATTAAGAGAATCGTAACCCAAAATAACCCTATTTGAAGAAATAATTTCCTAGACTAACTTTCCCAAACACCATGGATCCCAAAATAAAGAAAGAGACTATTAGAAAAAATGTTAAAATGAATCTTTCCTTTAATATTTCTAGCAACCAAAGAGGTATTCTTCCAAAACATAAAAACTGGCTTTTCCCAAGGTTTCCAAAAGAAGTACTTAAATTTAACAAAAATAGTCAAACGACCAATGTCATTAATAATTCTCTAGATAAGAGAACAGTTGCGAGAAAAATTGAGAACATCAGGATTAAAAAATGCCAGGCTATGGAGGGAAAACTGTTATGCCACCACGTAGATTTTGATTTCTCCTAATTTGTAATCGAATACTATATTGAGAATGAAGTACAGTCTCAGGAGACTTACACGATATTCTTCAATGAATTTAATATCAAAATAGATTTTTAGAAAATGATATTTATGATCAAACATAATTCAAAGAATAACATATCATCTTAAAAGATGAACATGAAATTCTATAGAATATGTTTAAAATAGAAATAGGCTTTTTAAAAAGTTTATCCATTCTTTTATTTTGATATAATAAGGAGAATATTAAATCATCTTGAAAGATGAACATAAAATTCTTCAAATCTAAAAGCAAGAATGGGTTTTATAAAATTTATCATTTCCAAAGTTGAAAATAACAAGCAGGATATTATAATATCTAAAAAGACAATAATAACATCCTACAAGCATATTTAACATTAGAAATGATGTTTTAAAGATATATTCATTCTCCACAAAGATTTTTCTCCTAAAATAAGGTTTATTTTAGTCTAGGGTTATCAAATCCCTATAGGGGCAAGCCCCTATAGTTAATTATATCTTAGGAGGGATGCTCCTAAGAAACCTCTTGATTAAAGAAATAATTTCATATTCTTTGATTATAAAGTAAAAGATAAGGAACAGAAGTAAGGATTTTCCAAGGAGAAAGCTTAATGTTGAATAGTTATTAACAAGTCTAAGGAGGAAAAGTAGAAGGTGACAGATTCTGAGAAGCGCAGTAGCAACCTTAGTCTACCCTATATTGAGCTTTACATTTTAGAAGAGAAATTTTTATATTTGAGTTTATATTTTATTAGAAAGTTAAGACTATATTCATGGAGGGTGAGGACTTAAGATTTAAAAATTTTCCTCATAATATAAGTCTAAATTGGGTACTATACTGTAGTGACCCGAACCTAACTAACGAAGTGTAAATCTAGACTTACCTTAGCTTGGATTGGGAGGCCAACTAACCACCTAGGTACTTTAATACCATGTGTTTGATCTCTTTATGAATGATGGGTAGGATGTTATTAAAGTTTTAAGGAATTGAAGGCCTCAACTTATGTAGGGTGAATGATGTTTAAAAATAAAATTTAATTAATTTTTTAGACTTTTTTAATGTGTATCTAATATAATACATGCTAATTGACTCGAATGCATAAAATAATTTTGTACCAGCTTTAAAATTAGACTTAGAAAATATTATTTTTTCCCTAGGGATTGTACAACATCTCCATTACAGAACTACACCCTAATAGGCCAAGTGGTTTACCAGAATCCACAGACGCGGAGGTGCCTAACAAGGAAGAGAAGGTAATAATATGCATATGTTGATTTTTGGCAGTCTCAAGCTTACTTCTTCAATTGTTAGACTTTTTATGTGAGCTTAAAAATTTTATTAAAGTTTAAAGTATAAAACTTTTATCGTACCCACACAAAAATTATGATCGTATCCAAGCTAAAGCAAAACACGGCATGCAATAAAACCTAGAAAAATATGAAATTCTATTATGCAAATAATATAAATAAACAAATTAAATTATCCAAAATATAATGTCCAATGTCCATATGGAAAGTGCCATTTTATTTACATATAGAATTTGCTAAAAAGTAAAGTGACTGGGCACCACTAACGACAAACCCATATTCTAATCCTAAGACTGATGCAAGTGATTTTGAAATGGAATATACTTTTTCTCTTATCTTCATTTCTTCATCTGCTTCCTTTTATCTCCTCATTTTATCTTTTCATCTTCTTTGAGTTCCTTGGATATGTCGGGCCTAGATATCCAAATGAAAAGAAATACATCCCCGAAAAGGTTTTTTTTTTCCTTTGAATATTAAAATCCTCATAACTTGGCTTTCCAAACAAAAGGGAACACTCCCCTTAGGGTTGTTCTCTTCTCTTTGGATTCCAGGTTTGATGTGTTATTTCACTTCTAAATAACTTTCACAATGCTTGACTTTAAGAAATTATATTTACATTTCATTTATATCACAAAAAGATAAAGAAAATCTAGAACCTCTACATGGTTATCCTAAGTATTTATAAAAAAACATTCCCAAGCAATTATATATTCACATTTAAATTAAATTCACCAGCTATACTTAGCAACACTCTTTTTTTTATTTGGAGGCTAAATAGTTGAAGAACCTATAACATTTATATAATTATTAAATAAGTAGCCGCATTTTATTTCCCTACATGAGTGTAGCCACCTATAAAACATTCTATGAATAACCAGATCGCTCCTAACCTATGGGTAATCTAAGCATCAATTAAATCATATCATAGAGAGTAGTAAAAGAAAATAAATACTCACATCAATCACAACTAGCATGGAGTGAAACACAACAACAAGAAAGTAAATGCCGACCTAACCTAAAGCTAGAGTCAATTGTCCTAGCAAATAAATCTAAGTGTGTGCAGCAGGTTGTGTGGTTTGGATATATCTGAGGTCAGTTTTTTTTTTTTTTTTTTTTTTTTTTTTTTTTTGGGAAAATTTAGGCTTGGCCCATATATTAAGTGATAAAGAATAAAGCAATTACAAGTAATGAAACAACATATAATAAAATTAAGAACCAGTAAACCTCCAAATTGAGGAGCATGCCCATGAGAGCATAAAAAACTTGCTCATAAAATAGCAAAAATAGATCAAAAAAGAGCCCAAAAAAAAACCAAAAAAACTCTCTAAGCCAAAGCACTCAGGTTTTAATACCTCTTGATCACCAAAATTCATCATGAATAACTCTATCCCATGGTTGCCCAAAGGCCATCCAAAAGGAAGCTGCATAGGAGCATCATCATTGTCCAAGCAATGATTTAATTGCAGGAAACCACAAGAAAGCACCAAATACACCCTCTGTCAAACAAATAATTTCTGAATAATTTCCAAGTCAATTCAGCAACGAGAGTGGAATAACAGAAAACTGGAAAAAATGGCCAGCTTTAGGAGACCCCTTATAAAATGCATAGTATTTGCGATAAAGATTCCATTTGATGACTTTATCATAAATTGTACTTTTGATACTAGTATAAGTAGTGTGACAGCTATTGAAATTATTGCCAAACCATCTACTTTTCCTTTCTTTCCAAATAAAATAGAGGGAGCAGCTCACATATAGAATATATAAGTTTTTAACATGCTTTTTGGTTTTTGAATTTAGCATCTATCCACTCTTAAAGATGCAAAATTGATGGCCTGAGAAGCAGACTATTGGAAAAAGGAATAAGGCTAGTAATAATAGCCTGAGAGTAATGGCATTCAAAAAATAAACGGCTGACACTTTCCGAATTTGCATGACATAAATTACAAATTGTAGGAACTGAAATATTTCTTTTTTATAAGGCATCTGCAGTTTTCAAACCCCCAATGACAGCTAGCCATGAATAGAACGAGTACCTCAGAGAGTTATGAGGATGCCAAATAAATTTATAGCAGTTACAGATAGACAAATGGGAATAGAAATCATTTAAAAAACTCCCAAAAATGATAAGCTTGTTGTTTTCCCGATTTTCCCAAAGTAAGCAATCTGTGGAGCTATCAGCAATAGGAATAGCTTTTATCTCATTAGAAAAAGAAATAGGTAGATGTTCTGGGAAAACCCAAGCACCATTAAAAATATATGTTTTAACCAGTTCATTAGAATGAGAAGAATTAAGCCATAAATGACCAAATGCATTGTCTCCAATCTTGTCATTATAAAGCAAGTGATCCCAGTGTAAAGAGATGGGAGCTTGCCCTTTGATTCTAAAAGTGAATTTACTTTTAACAGCTTCCACGGTAACATAGATAGATTTCCAAAAAATAGAAGAATGGCTCGGGATAGGCCTCCAAGGGGAGAAATATTTATAAACAAGCAAATCAGATCATAAAGAATTGGAATTATACATCCTTCGAATAACAGAGAAGTTGTTGGCATATTGAAGGGCCTGAATAGATGGCAAACCCAAACCCCCATAACATTTAGGCTTGAAAACAGATTCCCAAGAGATCATACGAATTTTTTTGTCAACAGCTAGATCTCCAAAAAATTGAAATTTGTAGCAAATTTTCTTAAAGTATTTAATAACATCATTGGGTATTATGGCTCCCCTAATCCAATAAGCAATAGAGTTCACAATGGTATATTTCAAAAATTATAAATGACCCACAAAGGAGAGGAGGTTTGCCTTCCATCCAGATAATTTATTTGAAGCTTTCTTCATGAGAGGCAAGAAATCAGCTAACTTAAGCCTATTAAAAACAAAGGTATACCCAAGTAAGTGAGATTATGGGTGATGTTATGAATATTTAAGGCTTGGTAAATAGCTTCTAGATTATTCATGTTTCCTGGCAGCATGATCAAGCTTTTTTCTAAGTTAACTTTAAGCCTAGAAGCATTGGCAAATATGTTGAGAATGCTAGAAAGTTTATTGCAATTTTTAATAGTGGCTTCTCCAACTACAAGGACATCATCTGTATAAAGAAGGTGGGTGAGAGAGAACCCATCCAAAGTAATATCTTTGAAATTCCCATCATCTAACAGGTTTGAAAGAGCATCCATGACTAAGAAAAAGAGATATGGGCTTATAGTGCACCCTTTCCAAAGCCCATCTGTTGTATGAAAGTATCCCACAAGAGTTCTATTGATAACAATAGAGAAGTTCACATTTGAGATGTAAGCTTTAATCCAACCCACATACTTATTAGGGAAGCCTTTTTAAACCATTCTATCTATTAAAAATTCTCTTGAGAAAGTATCAAAGGCTTTCCTGATATCAAGTTTAGCACAAACGTATTTGGTCCCCCTCCTATTATGGATATGAGCTAAAATGTCTTTAGCCAGAAGAATATTATCAGTGGATACTCTAGCCTCGATAAAACCCGATTTGTTGCCTCTCATAACCATAGGCATTATATGTTTAGTTATGTTGGCAAGGACCTTAGCAATAATTTTATACAAAGTATTGCACAAGGTAGTAAGCCTAAAATCAACTAAAGAATCTGTATTTTTATTTTTGGGAATAAGGTCAAGAGTAGTGGCTTTGACCCCACTTGGAAGATACCTTTTAAGAAAAAATGCTCTGACAACTTTATAAACTATGGGTCCTATAATGTGCCAACCAGATTTATAAAAATGAAAGTTAAAGCCATCCAAGCTCGGGGTAAATGAAGAAGATCCCAAATATACTACTTTTTTTAATTTCATCATCAAAAACATGGTTAGTGATAATATTGAAGTGACTAACATGAAAAGCAGAACTAATGGGAAACAAGCTCACATCCAAGAGGGATGGAGGAGAAGGATTATAAATTGCTTGAAAGTGTTGAATGATAGTATTGATCACATCATACATGTCAGAGTTGGAAGATGTGGAGAGCAAGTTAACAAAGGCTTTACTTCTACTTTGCCTGCTTCTGATTTTTTTAGTAGAGAAATTTTAAGTCTTCCTCCCCTTGCTTGAGCCATTTAACCTTGGATCTTTGAATAGTCCAAGATGCCAAGATTTTAGAAAATTCAAAAATATTATGCGTAATATCTTTCAGAGTGAGGTTTAAGGAATGGTCATTTGGGCATAATTGAATCTTCCCCAAACACTCCAATTGCTGAGAGTGTAAATTGTCAAGATGAGACTTTACCAAAAATAAATGAGCCCAAGTCTCAAGTTTAATATCTCTCTTAAGCTACTTAAGAATCTGACATAAGTAGGAGATGGGATTCCCAACGGTGGGTTTAGAGAAAGAATTTAAAAGCAGATCCCAGTATTTCCCAATATCCAACCAATAGTTCTTAAATAGAAATCAATGATTAGACTGATGTGCTATGCCAGAGTGTAAGACCATAGGACAATGATCTGAGCATGATGGACTTTGAGTAGAGCAGAAAGAGGTAGGGTGTGCAAGTATCTAAGCATTATTAATAAGCACCCTGTCAAGTTTGATATGTATTGGGTTGTTAGCTTGTTGGTTAAACCAAGTGAAAGAGAAACAAATTGATTTTAAATCTTGAAGATTATTCTCAAAAATCATAGAATTGAGGTCAACTAGCTGTCTATGGAATAAAGGCATTCCCCCTTTTTCTCAGAAGCATATTCACAGAAATTAAAATCTCTCATGTGGACCCAAGGGACATCTTGATTTGGAGCAATCTATTTGATATTAGATCAAAATTCCTTCATGTCAATAATGCTATTAGAAACATATATAATCATGAGATGAAAAGAAAGAAAGGAAGGAGATTCTACAGTTCCAAAGATCAGATGAGGAGTGATGTGGGCTGGATAAAAATTAAGCTTGCTCTGATTCCATTTAACCCAAATCCGCCCAGAAATAGATTTGTTAAAATTATTACAGCTATTTTCATTAGGGAAAATAGAGTGCAAACTTTCAAAAAAAGGATTTTAGAAAGAAGCCTCATGTATTCTAGTTTCTAGAATACATAACATATCTAGTTTGAACTCAACGGACAAGTGCTTACAGCACAGAACTTTGTCAGGATGATTAAACCCCCTGATATTCCAAGCCGTAATGGACAAAAAAACAATTAATGAATAGAGGAGGAAGGGGGATGTTTAGGCTGCTTCCTCCTAGCAAATGTTTTTTCCATAAAATTATAATTGTTGTTCTACATAGAAGACTAGGATTTTCTAGATTTCAAGTTCATAACTGCACTTTCAATGGTACCCGATGGACATTGCAAATTAGAGTTGTTTTGAAGAGCATCAAGGACTTCAAATTTGTTTGGCGATAACACACCAGCAGGAGAAGAAGAGGTTTCCAAATTAATTTGAGAGACATTGGCCGAAGAGGAAGAATCCTCAGCTGTTGGGGAGTTGAGATTTGGAACTATATTTAATTCATTTTCTGGAGCAGCAAGCATATCAGGGGTGGCAGTAGTTTTTGAAATAATAGATTTTTCATAAGATAAAAGCTGTGGAGAAGGGGAGTGCAGTTGATAGTGTAGCGGGTTGCCTATCACATTCGAAACAACAACAATAAATTTAGTTCATTAAGACGGAGGTTTAGAAACAGGGGAGGAAGGGATGACAGTGGACTTGTGTTAAGTGATGTCATTATCTAAAGTGTTGTGTCGTACTTATAATTTAGAGTGGAATCTATTTTTGGGATTTCAACTAAAGCTTCTTCCTCTTTCATTACGAGTATTGACATTTTGATCAGATTTTTTTGCAGTATCCTTGGATTGTGGCTTAGAGGGACAAAAATTTGAGTAGTGCACCAGAGACTTACAGTGGTCACATGGAGAGGGCTTCCATTCATATTGTACCTTTAATCCCATGACATCTCCAACAAACGAAACCAAGACTGCTTCTGGATATTTCTCCTAGTTGTCGACAAACACGCGCACTCTTACATAAGTGAGACGGGTCTTTTGGGAAGTAATCGTGTCTAAAGCTCAAGGAATCCCAACTTTTCTTGCAATTCTTGATATTCATTTTGAATTCCAACAGTCTAAGGGAAGATCATCTATTTTAATCAAAATTGGCACAGACGTGAAATCTTCTCTCTTGGCCTTGAATTTTGGATGCCATTTTTGAAGGATGAATGCTTTCCGAGAAGGAACCAAACTCCTATCGACCATACCATATTGATATCTTCTAAGTAGGAAAAATGAAAGAGAAAAAAAAACATCACTTAAAGAAAGTATTTTGATCGAACCTTTCAGTGTCCACATTTTTTTATGGCTCCAAGAAACACCTCATCGTAAGGTCTTTTGTCGATAGAATAAACGACCATACAAAGATTTCAATCAACTACACCTTTAGATAACTTTTCCCCAGAAAAAGGTACTATTTCTGGCTCAGAAGGAAAATGAGAGAGGTGAAGCTCATCAACAGCTGGCTCATCAGAAGCAAAATCTGCTTTCCAATTTCTATTCGGAGGATAAGAAACTCCACCATAAGATGAAACTAGCGGGGGGAAATCAAATAAAAAAAGGGAAGTATTCATGGATGAGGGACAAGTAATGAAATGGATGTTTAACCTCCGGCAGACCCGGAGGGGAGGGAAGAATGAGCGGCAAAAAATGGTGTAGCTACGGGGAGGAGAAAAACCATAGTTATGCTCCATTAAAATATTAGCTGTGGTCACTTGTTGGTTGGAGTTTTATAATTGATTAAATTTAGTTTGTTGAAAGGTCAAAGGGAATTTTATGTTCATATTTAAGTTTTAGTATCTTTTATATTTTTTGAATTCATTTTAAGATGAATTTTAATTGTTAAGGTTGATTAGTAGGATTTGTTCTTTAGTGTATTTCAATTAACCATTTTCAATCTTTAGATTATTTAATTTAATAATTTATTGAACTTTTAATCATTTATTTTATTTTAGATGATTTATTAATTTTAAAAATATTTTTTAAGTTATTAATGATTTCATGATGTCTTAATATTTTATTAAATTTTTAAGGATTTTATTTAAAATCTTGATGATTTATTAATTTTAAATTATTTATTGAATTATTACTTTATTTATTAAATTTTTGAGAATTTTATTTAATTTTTTATGATTTATTAGAATTTTAGATTTATTTTTAATTCATTTTTTTATTCATATTATTTAATTAATTGGAATTTATTATCCTTTCTTAAAAAAATTTTAAGATTATTTAGGTTATAAGTTTATGATTTTAATATTTTCTCGAATTATGTTAATTCTATGTGTGATTTCAATATTCAATTACATATGTATTTTATTTTTAGTTTAAAGGTTGATTTATTTTTATTAAATAAATATATGTTAGTTGTCATTTGGTTTATATTGGTTGAAATTATTATTTATAGTATAATTTCTAATTCTTAGAAGAGAATTTTAATGATAGTTTGATTATGAGATGATTAAAAAATTAATTATATTAAATTTAAAATTTATGTTCAAATTTAATCTCTTAGTGGTTATGTATGTTAATTATGACTTGGTTGTTCAAGGTTATGTAATTTTCGTATATTTTTATCTTAATTATCATTAGTTTATTTTAAAATTTTCATGAATTGATTGTTTAATTTTGATTAGATTTAAATAAGGCTATATATATAATATACGCTAATCCTAAGGGAAATGTCGCTAAGTTTTGTATGCTATGTGTTTTTACCCTAAAATGTGCATGCATCCGAAGTCTAAGTTTTCTAAGACATCCTTAATTTTTGTTCTTAAATGTCACTATTATTGTATGGGAAGAAAAATTTTGTTATCAATAATCCTTTGGACATTACGTACGTGTAAAAGGGGTTTAGGGATCTAAAATAAAACAAAATAATCCTAATAAAATTGAAGTTGCTGCATGGACCTGAAGGAGAAGGGTTCACACAAACCACACAAAGGGCCTTGCATGGGCTTTCTCAATTTTAAAATACGTATATTCACCGGGGGCTACGATCCGGTGGTTCCACCCATAGCACCTCCACTTGGTTGGATGGAGGTGACTGGCACCTTTAGTCCCTTATCCTTTTGTTCACTCGACCGGTACCACTCCTTACAATTTATGCCAATAAAGATGAGAAAATAGGGATTAGAAGCACTTTTAATAATTAATTAATGAAATAATTGAAATTTACTCAAAATAAAAATGTACATTTCTTCGGGCTTGAACACTGGTATGGTTGATTTCCTTTTGAACTTTTAACTTTGTAAGCATGTTTTGTAAATTTCCAACATTCACCTCAAGGCACAAGAAATGGGGAGTAGAAGGGGGAATGAGAGAGAGGTAGAAAGAAAAAAAAGAGACATTGATTTCAATATTTTCATTTTCTAGTTAACACCTAACTAAACAACTCTCCAACACCCAAACCTTCACCTTGCTTTTCAAAGTTTACTTTTCAAATTATAAACACACTTTACTATTTAGAACCTCGCATTCAAATTTTCCATCTTTCACACTCGTTACCTTTCAAAATAAAACTTTTAATTTCCTAGATAATTATAAATTTTTATAATTTTAGAACATCCACTTTTCTCTTTTTAGACACACACACTTTAATTTTCATCCTTCCCTACACAATATTCTTTACTAACAGACACACACAAGTTCACCACATCACCCTTTCCTAAACACACACAGGTTCACCACATCACGCTTTCCAAAATGCACACAAGTTCACTACATCACCCTTTCCAAAACACACAAATTCCACTTCGCCATCTTCCAAAAATACACAAGTTCCACTACATCTCCACCTTTACACATTTCATTTTAAACACATATACACTTAACTTCTTAGCAAACAAAAATTCATCAAACAATTTATCTTTCAAAAATGCACAATTCTCTTTTCAAAGCATTTCAGCTTTAAATACATACACTCTCTAAACTCGATTTCTTTCCAACACATATGTTTTCCAAAACACTTTGCTTTTACCTTTCTTACATAATACATTTTCAACACGCAAGCACTTGTCACAACACTTTACATTTCCAAAACAACACTTTTCTCTATTTAAAGTTCATACCTTTACAATTTGAATCACAAAGAACAATTATGCTCTCCAACATTTTCCTCTTCACCGAATCAAGTCAAGAAACCACTCTTGATGCAAATGGAAATAATGAAATACTAGACATCAAATTGAATCCAACTTGCAACTATAAGCTCCCAACTTATTGATTACAAATGAATACTTATGCCAAATATAAATTTGAGATAAGAAAGGAAAATTATAGCAACTCCATTTCTTTCCAACAAGTCAAGAAGCCTTTCGATATAAATCATACAATCTTTCATTGAATCCATGTATGCTAAAGATAGAAACATAAAACAAGCAGTAGATCAAACTAAACTACAACTGATTCTTTAATTTCAAAAAAATAGAAGAAGAATGCCACTGATTGTAGAGTTTCTTTACATTTAATTGCTGATTTTTTTAATAGATTAATGTAAAAATCTAAGTAACCCATGAAAACATCAAGATATGAAAGAAACCTATGATTTCAACAAATGTCTTTGATATATACCTCATCCTGATGCAAAAAGAAACAATGAAAAGAACTTTCATACAATCTGAATTTCAAAGTTGTAACAAGAAGACATCAATGCAATTTCCATCACCTTTCTTACCAACAGGAATCTCAAAGCAACACCAATGACACCCAAACATTATAAGCAATTGGAAGAGATTCTAGAAATAATATCTCTACAATGGGATTTGCTAGAGAGAGAAATTGTGGGATTTGCTAGAGAGAGAAACTTATTATTCAAAAAACAAATTGGCGCGTCGGCAAGACTTGTCGGTGATGGCGACTGATCAGCGATCATCAACTGATGTAGTTGTTGACCTCATTATTTGAGGTCAATTTCCCCGGATTCAATTCTTGCACCTAGGTCTTCATAGCCTAGTGTAGATGTCGCACCTGCAGGATTTCCCTTAGGTGGACACCTAAAGACGTAGCATCGACTCAAACCTATCACTCAAATTGAATCAAAATCAATTCAATCCAATTTTAATTCAACTCCAAATGAACTCAAATCAAGCCCTCTTTATGATTCGTCGATGTTAATCGACTCAATTTAATATAATCTAATTCGATTTTGATCAAATTGATATATCATTGGACTTAAAATAACTCACCAATCAAATCAAAATAAAATCAAATTAACTCAAATTGAATTCGATTTCAATGGCTCTCATTAACCCATTTTGACTCGTCACAAGTATATATATAATAATAATTGATACGTTGTCAAAAATTATCTTAATCGGGCACGAATCTCGATGCAAAATCAAGTTTGGAAACTTCAAAAATTAATTCGGAAACTACCCAACTCCGATTTCAGCAAACTTACAGTCGAACTGAGCGTCTTAGGAATACAAACCCAACGACACCAAGATCAACCCAATCCGAGCCCAAATGAGTCCAAATCAAGGGCTCAAATTGCTGTTGGAAGGTTCAAACCGCAATTTGAGTGACTAAACGGTCTCTGATTTTGACGAGCTTATACTCGAATCGAACGGCTCGACGAGACAAAGCCAATGAGCCCAAGATCACCAAATTCTGAAATCATTAAGGCCTTCAAATTTCAACCGAACGGTCCATAGTCAAAGGGTTCAGCAACAACCCATAACCACCCACTCTCCCTCTCCCTCAACCCATAACCACCCACTCTCACTCTCCCTCCACCCAAAAAACGTCCAAGCCTCCCTCCTCTCATAGATGACATGTCCAAGCCTCCCTACTCCCTCGTGATGAACCTAAGCCGAAGCCACTACCTCCTCTCGACGAGCAGCAGTAGTCGCACCTCGTCGCCTCTTCTGCCTTAGCCGACGCATAAAAGACAACCTAATCTTGAGTAATTTCTTCTACATCCTTTCCATCTTCTTCTTCTCTCATTCTTGTTTGATGTCTTCTTGTTGCAACTTTGAAATTTGGATTGTATGAAAGTTCTTTTAATTATTTCTTTTTGTACAAGGATGAGAAATATATCAAAAGAATTTCTTGAAATCATGGTTTTCTTTTCTATCTTGATGTTTTCATGGGTTATTTAGATTATTACATTAATCTAAAAAAAAAAAAAAACTCAGCAATTAACTATAAAGAAACTCTAAAATCAGCAGCATATTTATTCTTCTTCTTTTTTGAAATTAAAGAATCAATTGTAGTTTTGTTTGATCTATTGTTTGTTTTATGTTTCTATCTTTAGCATATATGGATTCAATGAAAGATTGTATGTTTTATATCGAAAGGCTTCTTGACTTGTTGGAAAGAAATTGAGTTGTTATTGTTTTCCTTTCTTATCTCAAATTTCATTTGGTATAATTATTGATTCGTAATCAATGAGTAAGTTGGGAGCTTATAGTTGCATGTTCGATTCAATTTGAAGCCTAGTGTTTATTTCTTTGCATTTGCATCAAGAGTGGTTTCTTATCTTGATTCAGTAAAGATGAAAATGTTGGAGAGCATAATTGTGCTTTGTGATTCAAATTATAAATGTATGATCTTTGAATGGAGAAAAAGTGTGGTTTTAGAAAGGTAAAGTGTTTTGATAAGTGTATTTGTATTAAAAATGTTTTGTATAAGAAAGGTAAAAGCAGAGTGTTTTGGAAAACTTAGGCATTGGAAAGAAAATGTGTTTGGAAAGTGTATATATTTAAAGGTGAAATGCTTTAAAAAGAGAATTGTGCTTTTTTTTTTAAGATAAATTGTTTGATAATTTTTTTTTTATTTGTTAAGAAGTTAAGTGTATATGTATTGAAAACAAAATGTGTAAAGGTGGAGATGTAGTGGAACTTGTGTATTTTTGGAAGGTGGTGAAGTGGAATTTGTGTGTTTTGGAAAGGGTGATGTGGCAAACTTATATGTAAAGGTAGAGATTTAGTTGAATTTGTGTATGATTTGGAAGAGAATATTGTAATGATTTGAAAGGAAAAGTGTGTGTGTGTTGAAAAATGAATAAAGTGTGTGATATTGGAAAAGTAAAAAAAATGTATATCTTGAAAAAGGAAGTGTATGAGTTTTGAAAAGGTAAAAGTGGAATTTGTGTAATTTGGAAAGATGAAAGGTTTATGTTTTGAAAAGTAAAATTTGTATGTTGAAAGGTATTTTAAATATTGAAGTGTATAATAATGTTTTGAAAAGGAAGAGCGTAGAGTATGATTTATTTTTTTGGAAATGGTGAAATGTGTAAGTGTAAGAGGTAAAATTTTTGTTTTATGAAATTGTGTAAGTTAGGGAGAGTGGAAGTGAATTTTAGAAAAATATAAAGTAAATTGTCGAAAGTAAAAGGATTTCAAAAGTAGAATCAATAGAACTGCTGTTCAAGCCCGAAGAAAGGTACGTATTTTAATTATTTCATTATTATTTATTAAAATTGCTTTCTAATCCTTGTTTTTCATGTTTTATTTGCATAAACAGCGAGGAATGGTACCGGTCGAGGGAACAAAAGGACAAGGAGCTAATGACGTCAGTCGCCTCTATCCAGCCGGGTAGAGGTGCTACGGGCGGAACCACCGGGTCGTAGCCCCCGGTGATTGTGAGTATTTCTAAACTTAGAAAACCTTTAGGGGCCCCTTGATGTGGTATGCGTGAACCATTCCTTTAGGTCCCTGTAGTAACTTCAATTTAATTAGGTTTACTTTTTTTTATTTTATTTTAGATCCTTAAACCCCTTTTACACACGTTCAAAGTCCTAAGGGTTAGTAATAATAAATTTTTATCCCATACAACAGTAGTGACACTTAAGGACAAAAAATTAAGGATCGGGTCTTAAAAAAATCTAGACTTAGGAAGCATGCACACTTTAGGATAGAAACTTATAACATAGAAAATTTAGTGACATCTCACTTTAGAATTAGTAAATATCTTTAAATTAGAATTCAATCAATTAGAAAGCTTTAGCCAATAATTGACTTAGGACATTTCGAAACCTCACAGCCTACTGCACACACTTAGATTTGTTTGTTAGGACAACCGACTCTAGTTTTAGGTTAGGCCGGTGTTTATTTCCTTAATGCACTATGACGGGCTTTTTCTCGAGTTTTATTGCATGCTGGTTGTAAAATATTAGTGTGTTTGCTTACTTACTCTTACTGCACTCTGTAATGTTGGTTTGATTGACGATTAGATTACCCATAGGCTAGGAGCGATCTGGATTGTTAACATGATTTTCTGCAGGTAGCCACACTCATGCAGGGCAGAAAAAGGGGGCTAATTAATTAATAATAAATAAATGCTACAGGTGCTTCAGCTGCTTAGCCCCCAAATGAAGAAGAGTGTGGCCAAGTGTGGCCTAATAATTTAAATTCAATTGCATATATATATAACTACATGAGATGATTTTTATTATAAATTACTTAGGATAACCCTGCAGGTGGTTTAGATTTTTCTTTTCTTTCGGTGAAATGTAATGTAAATGTAAATGCGTTTGAAAAATATTATAAATTGTGAAAGTGATTTTGAAAGTGGGATATTACATCCAATTTGGAATCCAAAGAAAGGAGAATATACCTTAAAGGATTATTCTCTTTTATTTGGAAAGCCAAATTAGGATGATTCAATATCCAAATAGAAAAGAAAATACCCCTCTTAGGGATGAGTTTCTTTTCATTTGGATATCCAGAACCCGACGGACCCGAGAAGTTCGTAGAAGAAGAAAAGACAGAACAAAAAAATTAAAGAAAGAAGATGAAGAAATGAAGATTTAAGGAACAATATATCCCATTTCAAAAATCACTTGCGTCATTCTTAGGATTAGAATCCGGGTTTATTGTCAGTGGTGCCCGGCCACTTTACTTTTCTGCAAATTCTGGGTGTAATATGGACATTGGACATTAGACATTATATTTGGATTATTAAAATTGATTGTTTACATTATTTGTGCAGTAGATTTTTTTAGGATCTTGCATGCCGTGTTTTGTTTTAGCCTGGATTCGAATCGGAGAAATTTTTTTTGTAAGGGTACGCTTAAAATTCTTCTACTTGTAATTCTAAATAAAATTTTTAGGCTCACATAGTAACTCTAACGATCTAAGAAGTAAGCTCGGGACCGCCGAGAGTCAGCATAAGCATATTAATACTTTCTCTTTCTTGTTAGGCACCTCCCCGCCTGCGGGTTTTGGCAGACCACTTGACCTATGAGGGTGCAGTTCTGTCAAGGGGAAGTTGTGCAATCTCTAGGGAAAAACCTATTTTCTAAGCCTAATTTTTAAACTGCTTCATATTCATTTTATACATTCGAGTCAATTAGCATGCATTGCATTAGATACAAATTAAAAAGAGTCTAAAATATTAATAGTATTTCTAGGCATTTCTCACCATACATAAGTTAAGGGGATAATTAGGAATTGTCTTAGATGTCGGCCTCCAATTCCTTAAAACTTAAATAAACATCCTTACCCATCTTTCATAAGAGACTGGACACATGGTTTTAAAGCGCCTAGGTGGTTAGCTGGCTCCCCAATCCAGACCGAGGTAAGTCCAGATTTGCACTTCATTAGTTAGGTTCGGGTCACTATTTTATAGTACCCAAATTAGATTTAGGTTCTGAGGCAGTTTCTTTTTAGATCTTAAGTCCTCGCCCTCCGGGAATAAAATCCCAAATTTCTCATAAAATGTTAACTTAAACATAAAATTTTCTCTTAAAATGTAAAGCCCAACATAGGATAGACTGAGGTTGTCTCTGAGCTTCTCAGAATTAGACACCTCCTACTTTTCCTCCATTGACTCACTAATAAATGTTCAACATTGAGCTTTCTCCTTGGAAAATCTTTACTTCTATTTCCTTGTCTTCTACTTTGTAGTCAAAAGGGTATGAAATCACTGCTTTAATCGAGAGTTTTCTTAGGAGCATTCCTCCTAGGATGTAATTAACTATAGGAGCTTGCTCTTATAGGGATTTGAGAACCTCAGACTAAAAGAAACCTTATTTTATTCGTATAAAACAAGGGAAGAATCTTTGGGAACGTAGATATTTTTTTAAAACCTCATTTCTAATTTTGAATAAACTTGTAGAATGTTATTATTATCTTTTCAGATAATATAATATTATACTTGTTATATTCAACTTTAGAAATGATGAATTTTATAAAACTCATTCTCGCTTTTGGATATCTTGAATAATGTTATGTTCGTCTTTTAAGATGATATAATATTCTTCTTGTCATATCTAAATAAAAGAATGAATAAACTTTTTTTCAAAAAAAAAAACCGTATTTCTATCTTTAAAAATATTCTATAGAATTTCATGTTCATCTTTTAAGATGATATGTTATTTCTATCTTTAAACATATTCTATAGAATTTCATTTTCGTCTTTTAAGATGATATAATATTCCCACCAAGGTTTTTCTGGCGACTCCGCTGGGGATCAATCCTCTCTCCATCTTTAGTAGTGTTTTATACCCTTTGATCGGTAGTATACTTGTGCTTGTCATAAGTTGTAACTACCTTTCTTCCGCCGGTTCTTTTATTCATTTCATTCTTGAATAATTTGGCTGGTATCTAAATTTTTTTATTTTAGAGGTCTTATTTTGGACCCCGTTAGAAAACTAATGGGAAGCTCCTTTATACGACCTTTTTGTAAAGTAAATCCCCGTGCTAATTCGAATGTTGAAGTTACATTTTTTTGTAGCTTGATGTTTGAGTTAGCACTGGGTCCAAAATCAATTTACACAATCTTTAGTAATATGTATAGTTACTTCTTTTAGTAACTTAATGTATTATTTGGATTGGGTACAAATAATTTTAAGTCTTCAAAAATTTAAATTTCTCCGTGTCCTAGCTAATATGTTGCAGTTATATATTTTTATAACTCAACACGTAGTAGGACAAATCTTAAGAAAATTTGAGCTTTTAAATCAAAGTTTTCTCCTTATCTAAACCAACATATTATAGTTATATTTTTTTTTTATAGCTTAATGTGTGTCGTAGGACAAGGTCCAAAAGCTCAAACCTTCAAATCAAAACTTTCTGCTTGTCCTACTAACATATTATAGTTACATGTCTTTGTAGCTTGATATGTTTACTAGGATAGGGTCTAGAATGTGATATATGCAAGATTTTCAAGATTAAAGTCAATTTAAATTGAGAAAGTTTGAAGGTTCGAATAGTAGTTAAGCTTATAAAAATAATTTTGCTAGAGAAAATAGTAGGTTGATTTCTTTTAAAAAGAAATTTACCTATATCTTCCTTAAATTGTAATTAAAACTTCATTGTGGTTGACTTCTCTAAACACTTAAAGAATAAGACCTATAATTTTCAATGCTAAAATGAAAAGTGTGTTCCCTCCCTCCCTCCACTTGGGTGGATTAACACTTTAGATGAAGATATATTTAATCTCATTTCCTTTTGGAACCTCAAAACACAAAAGTTTAGCTAATTTTGCTAAGTTCCTAGCAATTGCTGAATTAAATTCAAAAATATTTTCAAATCTCATATTCAACCATATTATGATTTCTCTAATCTTAGGAATGAATAATTATTGGTTGATATATTGAAGTTTTAAAATATTTTGAATTCCCTCACCTTTAAGCCTTCTTGTAGGTTAAAGTTTAATATGCCTATAAATCCTATTTCCTAAGAGTACTACATGGATACGACGATTTGTCCTCTATCATGTGGTTTAACTCTGATAGAATGTGGATCTTAAGGTATGCGATGAAGATAAATAGACAAGTTATATAAAGCTTTTGTTCATCATATGTTGTTTTCTCTTATGGTGATATTTTATAAATCAAATATTAGCTAAGTTTACTCTTGGCTTTATTACTCCATTTGAGAAAACTCATGAGCAAATCTTGTTAACATTGATCATCTTAAATTTTTGTTTGGTCAAAAACTTAGGATGATTCAAGGTTCTTTATTATAGTTAATCCATGATATGGTTAATATTCTCTCTATCATGTGATTTTCCATCAAAATAAATTGACATTTCTTGAATTGATACTAAGTTAGTCGACTTCATTACATCTTTAATGGTTTCCTTCTTCAGAAGTAATAAAAAAAAAAAACAAATTATCATATTTGGGTTCACCCATTATGATATCCATAAATAACTTCTTTTAAATTAAGATTTATGTCAAATTGAAATTAGAGGAGGTGGAAGTTTTATTCATCTTTTTATCGTTATACATCTTATAAGCATCTTGAAAATTGATGAACTTATTTCATAATTATCTCATTCAAGTTATTTATTTATACTATAGGATTGGGTCCGATTTGTAGATCTATATTCCTTATATAAGAGGGTTAATTTTTTACTCTTATACTTGGAAGATGGTTTTACAACTAAAATAATCATTACAAGATTTAAGTAAATGAAGCCTCTTTAAAAAAAAAAAAAAAAAAAAAAGACACATTCATTAAATGTGTAGCAAAAAAAGAAAAAAAAAAAAAGTGGCTTCCTTTCTAAATCTTAAATATCAAAGGACCTATTTATCCTTTAGTATTTTTAACACTTGATTTTGAGAATTCAAAATTTTGGTTCATCATCAAGCATTGATGTTCTATTAGATGTAAAATATAAATATCATCTACAAGATTTGGAAATATTGAATTTCTACCTCTAATTTGATTCTCTTTTGATATAATTCTTAATTTAATAAAAACATAAAGAAGGAAACCCTAGTTTTGCTTGTAGGGAGCTTTGATCTGGGTTAACAAAATCTAAATCTTGAAACCTCTCTAGTTGGAAACTTGAGTAGGTTTATTCATATCTTCAAATCATAAAGGAAAATTACATAGATGATCAATCTAACTAGAATTATAATGGTGCTGGTTGTACATTATTGGGTTTCACGTATCTAACCTAATTGAGATGCATAAACAAATCATTATCCAAATATCTTCAACTCTCTTTTGAGTATCTTCCAATTTGAATGAGATTCTAGACAGGATCCTGATGTTAGATAACCTATAGTGATATTTATAGATATAAAAATCACTTTATTTAGATTCAAAATTTTGAAACTAAACTAAGGGACATCCCTTAGTTAGTTTTAAGATGATTGTCTAATGTTCTCATTCACTATTGAGAAGATATCACGTCCAATTTAAATATATCATTAACTGAACTAGGATGTTAGAACATGAGGGGTTCTATCTTTAGTGATGTCGATGATATATTCGTTTGAATCTTTGTCAAACTTCAAAACGAAATCAAGCTACAATTTGACTAAGTCCATAATTGACTAATATTGGATGTTAGAATTGGAGGGATTCTATTCCTGATAAAGTTCATTGTAACTTCGTCAAAAAGATATAAAATTCAATTCAAGATATATATTTATCATAAACTAGAATTGGATGTTATAGTTTAAATAACTCTATTCTCATTAAAGAATATTTTCATAGCATTGAAATTCAAAATATTTTGAAACTACAATTTTCTTTGAAGGAAGTTGTTAAGTTTTAACTTTTGATTGAAATCGTTCTGGTCATATTCAAACTAATTAATTTAGAGGGAGTCAACCAATCATTCGTTGAGTTTTTGAATCTTTTCCAATATCATTTTGATTGGGTTAAGATGATTAAAGCTTAAGCGAGCACAGTCAAATACTATAAGAAAATTATCAAATGAAAAATAAAGCTTTCATTTTTTTTTGGATGAAAATCAAACTTTTCTCAATCATTATGAGAATTTGATATTCCTTAGTGCTTTCACTATAAAAGATGCTCAAATATTCTCCTTGTTCTTCAACAACTCATGCAAAAGTTAAAATTTTTTTAAGGAAAATTTTATCATGTTGCATTTAGTTCTCCTAGAACATGCAAATGAGGACTCTAGAAAATTCATATGATTTTCTTTGAGTTAATCGAAACAAATTCAATCATAGAATCAATCTTTAAACAAAATCTTGCATTTCTCCTTTGGTGGTCGAGATGCTTTGTTAAGTATTTACTTATAAAAGATGATCGAACTACTCCCCTTTTGTTTTTTCTCATATATGATGATCAGATATAAAAACATAATACCTAATGGATTATTTGTAAGTTATAAAGATCATTTATAATGAAGTATAAAACTAAATTTTAATCAAAAGATTTTCAAATCTTTTAATCTTCAAAATGTTTTTCTTTCCCTTCTACAAAGTGACATATATAAAAGCTTATGATCTCTAGTAGAACATTTGCAAGTTGTCAATGTCATTTGTGGTTGAGGAAAAAGATTCAAAGCTTTAAAGAAATCAACTTTACTTTAAAAATTCACCACCCTAAAATCAGTCTTTAGGTCTAAGTCCGCTTTTACGGCATCCTATTGGCTTTCTGGCTTAAGTCCGCTCTTACGGCAGCCAATCCAGTTTAAATCAGTCTTTAGGTCTAAGTCCGCTTTTACGGCATCCTATTGGCTTTCTGGCTTAAGTCCGCTCTTACGGCAGCCAATCCTGTTTAAATCAGTCTTTAGGTCTAAGTCTGCTTTTACGGCATCCTATTGGCTTTCTGGCTTAAGTCCGCTCTTACGGCAGCCAATTCATTTAAATCAGTATTTAGGTCTAAGTCTGCTTTTACGGCATCCTATTGGCTTTCTGGCTTAAGTCCGCTCTTACGGCAGCCAATCCAGTTTAAATCAGTCTTTAGGTCTAAGTCCGCTTTTACGGCATCCTATTGGCTTTCTGGCCTAAGTCCGCTCTTACGGCAGCAAATCCTATTTAAATCAGTCTTTAGGTCTAAGTCCGCTTTTACGACATCCTATTGGCTTTCTGGCTTAAGTTCGCTCTTACGGCAGCCAATCCTGTTTAAATCAGTCTTTAGGTCTAAGTCCGCTTTTATGGCATCCTATTGGCTTTCTGGCTTAAGTCCGCTTTTACGGCAGCCAATCCAGTTTAAATCAGTCTTTAGGTCTAAGTCCGCTTTTACGACATCCTATTGGCTTTCTGGCTTAAGTCTGTTCTTACGGCAGCCAATCCAGTTTAAATCAGTCTTTAGGTCTAAGTCCGCTTTTACGGCATCCTATTGGCTTTCTGGCTTAAGTTCGCTCTTACGGCAGCCAATCCAGTTTAAATCAGTCTTTAGGTTTAAGTCCGCTTTTACGGCATCCTATTAACTTTCTGGCTTAAGTCCGCTCTTACGGCAGTCAATCCTGTTTAAATCAGTCTTTAGGTCTAAGTTCGCTTTTACGGCATCCTATTGGCTTTCTGGCTTAAGTCCGCTCTTACGGCAGCCAATCCTGTTTAAATCAGACTTTAGGTCTAAGTCCGCTTTTACGGCATCCTATTGGCTTTCTGGCTTAAGTCCGCTCTTACGGCAGCCAATCCAGTTTAAATCAGTATTTAGGTCTAAGTCTGCTTTTACGGCATCCTATTGGCTTTCTGGCTTAAGTTCGCTCTTACGGCAGCCAATCCAGTTTAAATCAGTCTTTAGGTCTAAGTCCGCTTTTACGGCATCCTATTGGCTTTCTGTCTTAAGTCCGCTCTTACGGCAGCCAATCCTGTTTAAATCAATCTTTAGGTCTAAGTCCGCTTTTACGGCATCCTATTGGCTTTCTGGCTTAAGTCCGCTCTTACGGCAGCCAATCCAGTTTAAATCAGTCTTTAGGTCTAAGTCCGCTTTTACGGCATCCTATTGGCTTTTTGGCTTAAGTCCACTTTTACGGCAGCCAATCCAGTTTAAATCAGTCTTTAGGTCTAAGTCCGCTTTTACGGCATCCTATTGGCTTTCTGGCTTAAGTCCGCTCTTACGGCAGCCAATCTAGTTTAAATCAGTCTTTAGGTCTAAGTCCGCTTTTACGACATCCTATTGGCTTTCTGTCTTAAGTCCGCTCTTACGGCAGCCAATCCAGTTTAAATCAGTCTTTAGGTCTAAGTCCGCTTTTACGGCATCCTATTGGCTTTCTGGCTTAAGTCCGCTCTTACGGCAGCCAATCCTGTTTAAATCAGTCTTTAGGTCTAAGTCCGCTTTTACGGCATCCTATTGGCTTTCTGGCTTAAGTTAGCTCTTACGGCAACCAATCCAGTTTAAATCAGTCTTTAGGTCTAAGTCCGCTTTTACGGCATCCTATTGGCTTTCATGCTTAAGTCCGCTCTTACGGCAGCCAATCCAGTTTAAATCAGTCTTTAGGTCTAAGTCCGCTTTTACGGTATCCTATTGGCTTTCTAGGTTAAGTCCGCTCTTACGGCAGCCAATCCAGTTTAAATCAGTCTTTAGGTCTAAGTCCGCTTTTACGGCATCCTATTGGCTTTCTAGCTTAAGTCCGCTCTTACGGCAGCCAATCCTGATTAAATCCGTCTCTAGGTATAAGTCCTCCTACGGCATCCTATTGACATTTTTGAAGTTAGGTATAAGCATCCTTAGTGGCATCCTAATCTTCGTCCCGAGGAGAAGTATAAGCATCCCTAGCGGCATCTTCTCTTCGTTAAATGTTAAATCATAAATCCATCTTTAGTTCTAAGCCCGCTCTTACGGCATCCTATTGATTTCTGACTTTTATCAAAATCAAAACAAAAACTCTCCATTCCTTCCTAACTACATTCAAATCACTATATTCAACTTTGTCAATATTTCTACTTTACCAAATGATACTAATTTCATTAGTTATTATTTGCTGAAGCCATCAATGCCAACATCAACTTCAAAATCATTGAATCAACTCAAAACTCTATCAACTTTTATCTAGATTTTCTATCAATTCTCAAAATCCCTTCAACACATTTACACAGATGCTAAACTTCAACTCTGGATCTAGTTGATCAATTCGGTCAACGCCAATACGAACGATAAACTTTGGCAAGTTTATCATGCCTATTGGGGGTCCATTTGTTGACCTCATTATTTGAGGTCAATTTCCCCGGATTCAATTCTAGCACCTAGGTCTTCATAGCCTAGTGTAGATGTCGCACCTGCAGGATTTCCCTTAGGTGGACACCTAATGACGTAGCATCGACTCGAACCTATCACTCAACTTGAATCAAAATCAATTCAATCCAATTTTAATTCAACTCCAAACGAACTCAAATCAAGCCCTCTTTACGATTCGTCGATGTTAATCGACTCAATTTAATATAATCTAATTCGATTTTGATCAAATTGATATATCATTGGACTTAAAACAACTCACCAATCAAATCAAAATAAAATCAAATTAACTCAAATTGAATTCGATTTCAATGGCTCTTTTTAACCCATTTTGACTCGTCACAAGTATATATATAATAATAATTGATACGTTGTCAAAAATTATCTTAATCGGGCACGAATCTCGATGCAAAATCAAGTTTGGAAACTTCAAAAATTAATTTGGAAACCAGCCAACTCTGATTTCAGCAAACTTACAGTCGAACTGAGCGTCTCAGGAATACAAACCCAACGACACTAAGATCAACCCAATCCGAGCCCAAATGAGTCCAAATCAAGGGCTCAAATTGCTGTTGGATGGTTCAAACCGCAATTTGAGTGACCAAACAGTCTCCGATTTTGACGAGCTTATACTCGAATCGAACGGCTCGACGAGATGAATCCAATGAGCCCAAGATCACCAAATTCCGAAATCATTAAGGCCTTAAAATGTCAACCGAACGGTCCACGGTCAAAGGGTTCAGCAACAACCCATAACCACCCACTCTCCCTCTCCCTCAACCCATAACCACCCACTCTCACTCTCCCTCAACCCAAAAAACGTCCAAGCCTCCCTCCTCTCATAGATGACATGTCCAAGCCTCCCTACTCCCTCGTGATGAACCTAAGCCGAAGCCACTACCTCCTCTCGACGAGCAGCAGTAGTCGCACGTCATCGCCTCTTCTGCCTTAGCCGACGCATAAAAGACATCCTAATCTTGAGTAATTTCTTCTACATCCTTTCCATCTTCTTCTTCTCTCATTCTTGTTTGATGTCTTCTTGTTGCAACTTTGAAATTTGGATTGTATGAAAGTTCTTTTAATTGTTTCTTTTTGTACAAGGATGAGAAATATATCAAAAGAATTTCTTGAAATCATGGTTTTCTTTTCTATCTTGATGTTTTCATGGGTTATTTAGATTATTACATTAATCTAAAAAAAAAAAAAAAAAACTCAGCAATTAACTATAAAGAAACTCTAAAATCAGCAGCATATTTATTCTTCTTCTTTTTTGAAATTAAAGAATCAATTGTAGTTTTGTTTGATCTATTGTTTGTTTTATGTTTCTATCTTTAGCATATATGGATTCAATGAAAGATTGTATGTTTTATATCGAAAGGCTTTTTGACTTGTTGGAAAGAAATTGAGTTGTTATTGTTTTCCTTTCTTATCTCAAATTTCATTTGGTATAATTATTGATTCATAATCAATGAGTAAGTTGGGAGCTTATAGTTCCATGTTCGATTCAATTTGAAGCCTAGTGTTTCTTTCTTTGCATTTGCATCAAGAGTGGTTTCTTATCTTGATTCAATAAAGATGAAAATGTTGGAGAGCATAATTGTGATTTGTGATTCAAATTATAAATGTATGATCTTTGAATGGAGAAAAAGTGTGGTTTTAGAAAGGTAAAGTGTTTTGATAAGTGTATTTGTATTAAAAATGTTTTGTATAAGAAAGGTAAAAGCAGAGTGTTTTGGAAAACTTAGGCATTGGAAAGAAAATGTGTTTGGAAAGTGTATATATTTAAAGGTGAAATGCTTTAAAAAGAGAATTGTGCTTTTTTTTTTTAAGATAAATTGTTTGATAATTTTTTTTTTATTTGTTAAGAAGTTAAGTGTATATGTATTGAAAACAAAATGTGTAAAGGTGGAGATGTAGTGGAACTTGTGTATTTTTGGAAGGTGGTGAAGTGGAATTTGTGTGTTTTGGAAAGGGTGATGTGGCAAACTTATATGTAAAGGTAGAGATTTAGTTGAATTTGTGTATGATTTGGAAGAGAATATTGTAATGATTTGAAAGGAAAAGTGTGTGTGTGTTGAAAAATGAATAAAGTGTGTGATATTGGAAAAGTAAAAAAAATGTATATCTTGAAAAAGGAAGTGTATGAGTTTTGAAAAGGTAAAAGTGGAATTTGTGTAATTTGGAAAGATGAAAGGTTTATGTTTTGAAAAGTAAAATTTGTGTGTTGAAAGGTATTTTAAATATTGAAGTGTATAATAATGTTTTGAAAAGGAAGAGCGTAGAGTATGATTTATTTTTTTGGAAATGGTGAAATGTGTAAGTGTAAGAGGTAAAATTTTTGTTTTATGAAATTGTGTAAGTTAGGGAGAGTGGAAGTGAATGTTAGAAAAATATAAAGTAAATTGTCGAAAGTAAAAGGATTTCAAAAGTAGAATCAATAGAATTGATGTTCAAGCCCGAAGAAAGGTACGTCTTTATTTTCAGTAAATTTTAATTATTTCATTATTATTTATTAAAAATGCTTTCTAATCCTTATTTTTCATGTTTTATTTGCATAAACTGCGAGGAATGATACCGGTCGAGGGAACAAAAGGACAAGGAGCTAATGACGTCAGTCGCCTCTATCCAGCCGGGTAGAGGTGCTACGGGCGGAACCACCGGGTCGTAGCCCCCGCTGATTGTGAGTATTTCTAAACTTAGAAAACCTTTAGGGCCCCTTGATGTGGTATGCGTGAACCATTCCTTTAGGTCCTTGTAGTAACTTCAATTTAATTAGGTTTACTTTTTTTTATTTTATTTTAGATCCCTAAACCCCTTTTACACACGCTCAAAGTCCTAAGGGTTAGTAATAACAAATTTTTATCCCATACAACAGTAGTGACACTTAAGGACAAAAAATTAAGTACCGGGTCTTAAAAAAATCTAGACTTAGGAAGCATGCACACTTTAGGATAGAAACTTATAACATAGAAAATTTAGTGACATCTCACTTTAGAATTAGTAAATATCTTTAAATTAGAATTCAATCAATTAGAAAGCTTTAGCCAATAATTGACTTAGGACATTTTGAAACCTCACAGCCTACTGCACACACTTAGATTTGTTTGTTAGGACAACCGACTCTTGTTTTAGGTTAGGCCGGTGTTTATTTCCTTACTGCACTGTGACGGGCCTTTTCTCGAGTTTTATTGCATGCTGGTTGTAAAATATTGGTGTGTTTGCTTACTTACTCTTACTGCACTCTGTGATATTGGTTTGATTGACGATTAGATTACCCATAGGCTAGGAGCGATATGGATTGTTAACATGATTTTCTACAGGTGGCCACACTCATGCAGGGCAGAAAAAGGGGGCAAATTAATTAATAATAAATAAATGCTACAGGTGCTTCAGCTGCTTAGCCTCCAAATGAAGAAGAGTGTGGCCAAGTGTGACCTAATAATTTAAATTCAATTGCATATATATATAACTACATGAGATGATTTTTATTATAAATTACTTAGGATAACCCTGCAGGTGGTTTAGATTTTTCTTTTCTTTCGGCGAAATGTAATGTAAATGTAAATGCGTTTGAAAAATATTATAAATTGTGAAAGTGATTTTGAAAGTGGGATATTACATCCAATTTGGAATCCAAAGAAAGGAGAATATACCTTAAAGGATTATTCTCTTTTATTTGGAAAGCCAAATTAGGATGATTCAATATCCAAATAGAAAAGAAAATACCCCTCTTAGGGATGAGTTTCTTTTCATTTGGATATCCAGAACCCGACGGACCCGAGAAGTTCGTAGAAGAAGAAAAGACAGAACAAAAAGATTAAAGAAAGAAGATGAAGAAATGAAGATTTAAGGAACAATATATCCCATTTCAAAAATCACTTGCATCATTCTTAGGATTAGAATCCGGGTTTGTTGTCAGTGGTGCCCGGCCACTTTACTTTTCTGCAAATTCTGGGTGTAATATGGACATTGGACATTGGACATTATATTTGGATTATTAAAATTGATTGTTTACATTATTTGTGCAGTAGATTTTTTTAGGACCTTGCATGCCGTGTTTTGTTTTAGCCTGGATTCGAATCGGAGAGATTTTTTTCGTAAGGGTACGCTTAAAATTCTTCTACTTGTAATTCTAAACAAAATTTTTAGGCTCACATAGTAACTCTAACGATCTAAGAAGTAAGCTCGGGACCGCCGAGAGTCAGCATAAGCATATTAATACTTTCTCTTTCTTGTTAGGCACCTCCCCGCCTGCGGGTTCTGGCATACCACTTGACCTATGAGGGTGCAGTTCTGTCAAGGGGAAGTTGTGCAATCTCTAGGGAAAAACCTATTTTCTAAGCCTAATTTTTAAACTGCTTCATATTCATTTTATACATTCGAGTCAATTAGCATGCATTGCATTAGATACAAATTAAAAAGAGTCTAAAATATTAATAGCATTTCTAGACATTTCTCACCATACATAAGTTAAGGGGCTAATTAGGAACTGTCTTAGATGTCGGCCCCTAATTCCTTAAAACTTAAATAAACATCCTTACACATCTTTCATAAGAGACTGGACACATGGTTTTAAAGCGCCTAGGTGGTTAGCTGGCTCCCCAATCCAGGCCGGGGTAAGTCCAGATTTGCACTTCATTAGTTAGGTTCGGGTCACTATTTTATAGTACCCAAATTAGATTTAGGTTCTGAGGCAGATTCTTTTTAGATCTTAAGTCCTCGCCCTCCGGGAATAAAATCCCAAATTTCTCATAAAATGTCAACTTAAACATAAAATTTTCTCTTAAAATGTAAAGCCCAATATAGGATAGACTGAGGTTGTCTCTGAGCTTCTCAGAATCTGACACCTCCTACTTTTCCTCCATTGACTCACTAATAAATGTTCAACATTGAGCTTTCTCCTTGGAAAATCTTTACTCCTATTTCCTTGTCTTCTACTTTGTAGTCAAAAGGGTATGAAATCACTGCTTTAATCAAGAGTTTTCTTAGGAGCATTCCTCTTAGGATGTAATTAACTATAGGAGCTTGCTCTTATAGAGATTTGAGAACCTCAGACTAAAATAAACCTTGTTTTATTCGTATAAAACAAGGGAAGAATCTTTGGGAACGTAGATATTTTTTTAAAACCTCATTTCTAATTTTGAATAGACTTGTAGAATGTTATTATTATCTTTTCAGATAATAAAATATTATACTTGTTATATTCAACTTTAGAAATGATGAATTTTATAAAACTCATTCTCGCTTTTGGATATCTTGAATAATGTTATGTTCGTCTTTTAAGATGATATAATATTCTTCTTGCCATATCTAAATAAAAGAATGAATAAACTTTTTTTCAAAAAAAAAAAAAAACAGTATTTATATCTTTAAACATAATCTATAGAATTTCATGTTCATCTTTTAAGATGATATGTTATTCTTTGAAATGTTTGATTATAGAAATATCAATTTTCAAAACCCTATTTTGATATTTAATCCATTATAGAATATTGTGTCAATCTCTCGAGATTGTACTTTATTCTTAATGCAGTATTCGATTACAAAATAGGAGAAATAAAAATCTGCGTGGTGACACAATTTTTTTCCCACCAGTAGTCTCAAAGACGGATCGTAAATTACCTCATGGAGGTCCAGCATCTTAAGTACAAGGATTTTTCAAACAATCTCCTCCTATTTTTGTAGGTTTTATATGCTGGGAGTTGATGCTACCAATGGTGTTTGTCTTAATGCCATTAAAGGTAATCCCTTAACAATCAATGAAGGTGATTTATTAAAAATGAAGAAGGTTAATCAATATATTGGAAAAGGAAATAGTGTAATGTTCGAAGATGATTTCAAAATTCACAAGAAAAATGAAGCTTCAAATATCTGTTTCGGCACTGCTCCAATCACTTTTTCAAGTGAATCTGCAAAGAAGACTGATGTTATTGTTGAGAAGGAAAGTTTAAATTTTAAATCAATGAGGAATTCAAACAAAGGATAAGAGGAATCTACTAAAGATTTGGTAGTTTTCTCTCCTATTGCTTCGGATGGGACAAATATAACTGATCCAATTGAAGACCTGGAGGGTGTTTGGCAATGCATTTTGGAAGATCGTGATCAGTGTAAGCAATCTGAAGGTAAAGCTAAATGTTCTAAAGCAAAGAGTCTGAAGGTAATGGATTGGATAAAGTATGGAATAAGAAGTCTAATAGAAGGGTTGTTGATTTGGGAATTGGAAATTGCATGATGGAAGATGGGGAAACTATTAAGTTGTATGAGGAGAATGTGTTGGAAAATACAAGAAAACTACAAAAGGCTTTAGTGGTTAAAGTATTTTGGGAGAACATTCCTTCATATGTGATAAATTCTGAACCAAGGAGGCAATGGTTGCATTTAGGTAAATTCAATCTCATTTGGATTGGAAAGGGTTGGATGCTTTGTGCCTTTAAAGTTTAGGAAACAATGGAATTGGTTCTTTCTAAAGGACCATGGTATGTTAAAGGTCAAAAAATTGGGGTGGAAAAGTGTTCTCCATCATTCTCTCCAGATTCATTGAAGGGTCTAATGACACCAACAAGGATTAGGATGCCTAGTTTTCCACTACAATGCTGGGATGATATCAATGTTTGTAAGATTGCTTCAAAAGTTGGAAAACCTTATTTAATATATGACAATATGTTCCAATGGGGAAGAAGGGAGTTTTTAAGGGTTTGTGTCCACATTCAACTGGATAACAAACGGCCTTTAGGTGCTTGGGTGGAAGGAAATTCGGGAAGATTTTTTCAGAGATTTGAATACGAGAGTATTCCTAATCTTTGCTTTAAATGTGGAAGAATTGGTCACTCATCTAGCAAAAATCAATAGATGGTGATTGATTCAAATTAGGTTGTATCTAAAATTTATGATAATGGAGAGAGGATGGCTATGCAAGGTGGTTACACTAATCCTACAAATTCTGAAGGTAAGGAGGAAGATAGATCCAAGGAAGTCAATTCCTCTTATGGACAGTGGATCCATGTAAATTATGGGAGAAAGAAGATCTTCAATCAAAGGATTTCGGTTATTCAAAGAAGGAATTCTAATATGCTGAGATATGTGGCCAAATATGTTATTAAGAACAATAAGGAAAATACAGATAACTTGGTTCATGTGCAAATTCAAGATGGACGTTTGTCAAAAGATGGAAAAATAGCAGTTAATAGCAAAGATGATAAAACTTTGGAATAAGTAACTGATGCTACTACAAATTCAACAACCATTCTTAAAGGAATTAACAAATTTGGTGTGTTATCGGATATGCTTGAGGAAGGAGAAATAGAATCTTCCAATGAAGCTAACAAAGAAATTAACATGTAACAGGAGGTACCAGGGGAATCTATAGGAAGTCCAGTTGGGAATGTGATTATAACCAATGCAGCCAAGCCTCCAGTTGACAGGTTTCCATAATTTTAAAAGTGGATACAAATGTGGAATGTAACTCAGCAAATGCTAAATTCAAACTAGCCAAATAACTAAAGAGTTTGGGTCCTATCAAGCTTTTGACCAGAAGTAGAAAGAAAGATGGAGATGGTAATGAAAGGGCGGGGAACCATTCCCCTCTACTTTCACAATGACTTCTATGATGTTTTGGAATTGTAGAGAAACTCGTAAAAAGCAAGATTCTCTATATCTTAAAAAAGTGGTTAAAGACAATGATGTGTTTTTTGTGGGATTGCTTGAGACTAAAATTTCCACATTTAGTAGAGTGGAAGTTAATAATTTGAATGGAGATAGTTGGGATTTTTTCAAGTTCCTTCAGAAGGTATGTCCGATGGAATTCTTATTCTTTGGAAGAGTAAGATCACATCCTTTTCTATAGTTGATTCTTCTCAACAATTTGTGATTGGAGACCTTATGTTGGCTAATAAAGGGAGTTGGAGAATTGCTACAATTTATGGTAGCAAGGATACGGTTCAAAGGAGATTTCTTTGGGAGAAATTAGAAGAGTTAAACTCAAATAATATTCCTATGGTAGTAGGAGGGGATTTCAATTGTTTTCTATCCAAGGAAGATAAGAGGGGTGGTAGAAGATTTAGATTTAATAAAGCTTCAAAAGATATGAAATCTTTCTTAGTGAAACATGATTTTCATGAGATTAGATTTATTGGTCTTAAATTCACATGGTGTAACAATAAGGTTGAAGGAGCTCAAATACTTGAAAGACTAGATATATGTTTATTAAATGTCAAAGCTCTTAATTTTTCTAATCAAATGGTGGTAAGTCATCTGGCTAGAGTTTCCTCGAATGACTATCCTAGTCTATTAAACTTCTTGAATCACAAGTTCAAATTGGAAAGGATCATAAGGTTTGAAGGGGAATGGGCTTCCTACCTTGCATCGGGGGCAATTATAAAATATATTTAGAACAGGAAAATTGAAGGCGATGCTGATGAAATATTGAATAAAAATTTTAAAAGAACCTTAAGATCTTTGTTCTTCTTGAATAAAGCAAAACACTGGGATCTTAGTACTCTTAAGGAAGAATTGAAGTAAAGTATCTGGGAGCTTCAGATGAAAGAATAAAATGCTAGCTTGATTTCGAAAGAGGATATGTGGAGACTAGCAAATATGAATGAACTTAATTATGTTATGGCTCGGCTAAACTGAACACTTGGTGGAAGCAAAGATCCAATGTAAAATGGCTGTCTGAAGTTGATTCAAAATCAAAATTTTTTCACTCTTTTGCATCAGCAAGAAGGAACTCGAATTGAATTCATAAAATCAATAATAGGGACGGGATGGAAGTGGAAGATCCTGACCAAATTGAGAATGTTTTTCTACATTCTTTCATAGAGAAATGGAGAGACAGACACTGCAATTTAGATGGATGGCTGGTTTCTTCAAGCACACTAGATGATAAAGATAAGTATGGCTTAAACAAGAATATGGAAATGAAAGAAGTGAAAGTTGTTGTGTACCAAACCGGCATCAATATTTCTCCAGGTAATGATGGTATATCTTATTCTTTTGTGAAAAATTATTGGTACAAAATTAAAGATGATCTTTGGAATGCTATCAATCACTTTTTCAAATCGGGACTGATGAATCATGAATGGAAAGAAACATTGATAGTACTGATTTCTAAAGTAGAAATTCCAACTACTCCAAATCAGTACATGCCGATTAGTCTTTTTAGGACTATTTACAAATTGATAGCAATGATTCTTCTAAATAGAATGAAACCTGTTATTCACAAATTGATCTAAACTGAACAAGCTACCTTTCTCAATGGTAGATCACTTGAAGATCACATCCTTATTTCACAAGAAATTTTTCATTAATTCATGGTTTCTAAAGCATCCAAAGGAATGGTTTCTTTTAAAATTGACATGGAGTAAGCATATGATAGCATGTGCTGGAATACTTTAAGGCAAGTTTTGGAGATGTTTGGATTGCCCAAATTATTTTTCGGTTGGATCATGGAGTGTGTAATTGATCCAAGATTTTCTCTGATGATTAATGGAAGGCTTTCTAGATGGGTTAATGCAAAGAATGGATTTAGACAAGGTTGTCCACTATCACCTTATCTATTCATTCTTTGTTCTCAATTACTTTCCAATGTTCTTAAACAAAATGAATTGTCTTTGGGGATTCGGTTAATCCTAATTGGGCAAATGATCTTGCATCTTCTATTTGCAGATGACATCTTAATTTTTTCTAAAGCAAAAATAAAAGATGTAAAGGAAATAAAAAAAATCTTAGGTGTGCACTATAGAATTAAAAGCATTTAAGTTTTTGTGTTTTGCCTTCTTTTGAAGGCTTATATGTTAAACACATAGATCTTTAACCAAATTTAACCATACACAACTATTCCTAACTATTTAAAATCATGAATACATTATCAAATTATAATTTCTTAATGTTTTAGAATTCACATTTAATTTGTTAAACTTACTTGAAAATGCCAATCAAAAGTTCGAGAAATTCAAAGTATTCTTCATATTAAGATATTGCATCGAATTCATCAACTCTTACTCGCCATCGAAGGCCTCCTCAATGTTCACACACCACTCGTAACCCTTCCCTCAATGAGAACACGTCGTCAATTTCTTTCTTCTTTCTTCAATATTGTTGGTTTTGAGACATTGGAAACATAATGGCAATTTAGTAAATAAATATTTTTAGCTGTTTAAAATGAAAATTTAAGAAACTAAGTATTTAAATAATCATCCATTTTCCTTGTTATTGCATATGTCTAATCAACTTATCTTAACGTGTTCCAAAAAGTCATAATCGTATGCTTAGTTGCTGCTTCCAAAACGCTGTAAAAGCCTAATGACAGAAAAGCCCCCACATATTTGATTACCCTAATTGAACTGTTTTACTCTGAATAATAATCCGAGCTAAATGCCAATGAGTGTACGTCGAGGGCCTTCTTGTTTGGAAGGTAATGCTGTAAATAATGAATTTTTAAGGGGTTATTGTGAAAAATAAAAATCACGCTAGATGGCGGGAATCATAAGGGCTATTCTTTGGACTGGTCAAAAAATCAATGCTTCTAAATCGGCTATCCTTTTTGGAAAACTTGTGAGGAGAAAGAAGAAATAATCAATCAAGAGGGTTATGGGCTTCAAGGTAGTTAAATAGTTTAATTATTATGGTACTAAGGTGGGTTTGAGAAAGATGGTGGCGGAAGACTTTCACTTCATTATTGAGAAAGCGTTTAGATTAATTCACATTTGGGGATCTAAACTTATATCTCTAGTATGGAAATTCAATCTTATCAAGACTATATTTCAATCAATCCCAATTTTTTATTGCACACTTGCTCTAGTCCCAAAAACTGTGTTGAAGGAGTTCTACAAAATTTGTAGGAATTTCATTTGGAACAAAAAAGATGGCAAATTTGGCATACATTATGTAAGTTGGAGTAATCTATGCAAACCTACAAGTTGTGGAGAAAGAGGTCTTCGTTCATTTTTGGAAATGGTTAGTCCTTTAAGAGCTAAGTTGGCTTGGAAAATTCTACAAGATAAAGATTCATTATTACTCAAAATGCTGGGAGCAAAATATGGAGATCACAGTGGAGTCTTCAGTGGCAGTAAAGGTAGCTCTCCTTCTAAGATCATTGCAAGTAGTTTGGATTCTATTAATCAGCTAATTAGATGGAAGGTTGGATCAGGTAAATCTATTGAAGTTTACAATGACATATGGATTTTGGAAAAATGTCTAAATAGATGGCCAACATTCATGACAAATTCTAAACATAATGAATTGAAGGTGGAAAAGCTAATTATTTAAGGAAGATGGAATGTAGAGGAATTAAATAATTTATTTGGGAATGAGCTAGTTTGCATTATCTGTAAGATTCCAATACTTATGGATAAGGAGTTAGATGTGATGGAGCTCATTTAATTCTAGCTAGGTCTTTCTATTACTGTTGTTCTTATAAAGCTACGGTGATGGATGATTACTCAGGTGATCAATGGAAAATGATGAAAAAAATTAAAATTGATCCCTCGAGTGGAAGTTTTTTGTGGTAATTCTTTCACAATGTGATCCCTACCTTCAATTTCCTATATCAAAGAAGATTGTAGAATGATTTTGGATGATCGAGGGGATGTAATGCTAGAGAGGACTTGGATCAAGTTTCGGTCAATTGTGTAAAACTGCATGAGGTATTCAACTATCTTAACACCTGGGGATTTGGCATTCCTATTTTTCAATCCTTTTATGAAATCTTTGAATGGATGGATAAAAGTGTTGATAAACATAAGTTCATTATCAAAGTTTATTGTAATTTTATCTATTTAAACTGGTGGGCTAGGAAAAAAAAAATTCAAGGAGGGAAGGTTGATAGTGCTATGTTGATTGCACTAATTTCTATATGTTTTGCATCAATATATTTTAGGAGTGTTAAAATCAAACAGGGAAACTAGGGTACCAATCAGTCACATAGACTGTTGGATCGTTGGTACCCTCCTCCTCTCGATTGGAACAAATTAAATGTGGATGCATCATTGCTAAAATAATACAAAGTAGCAGTTGGAGGTGTAATCCGAGATTACAAAGGAAGATTTCTTCTTGCTTATGGATATTCTTGTATTCATTGGGACATTTCATTGCTTGAGCTTTCGGCCGTCTAGATTTTAAAAGATATAAAAAAAAATTTGGAAGAGTACAAAGGGTTGATCATTGAAGGAGACAACTACAACATTATCAAATTTCTACAACAATTGAGAGGTACTTGGAAGGAAGACTTTGCATTCTTAAAAGAGTTTAAATATGTTGTTTTCAATTGGGTAAATAGAGATTGAAATAAGTTAGCAAACTTATGTGCTAACTATGCTCTTTTTAGCAATTTTAGTTGGTATGATTTCATTTCAAATAAGATTACTCCTTTTATGCAATTGTTAAAGGAGGAATCAGATTATGGGTTTTAGTCTGTAATTGCATTTTTAGTTCTTAATGCAATCGGTTTGCTTTAAAAAAAACAAATTAAAAGAGAAATGCAGCCATTAATTTATCAAGGTGAATCACATATATTTTATATACATTCCCAAGGATTTTCATCACTCTTCTAATTACCAAGAGAGAAAGAAAATAAATTTTGCTTCAGATTTTTTTTTTAAGAAAATCAAGATTCAACTCCTTAACACTTGACTTAAATCAAACAAGAGTGAAAGAAGAACAAGATGGAGAGGATGTAGAAGAGATTACCCATGATTAGGAAGGATGTATGCATCGATTAGGGTAGTGGAAGCAAAGGCTTCGGCTGCTTGGCTAGGGTTTGTGACAGGATAGGGGGCCGAGGAACAGAGAGAGGAATCGAAGCCTGGCTTTTGTCACAAAAGAGCAGGGAGACCTTCTTGCGAACTTATAAAAGGTGAAGGGCTAGGAGGGGTTTCTTAGTCTTAGGTCTTCTCACGAGCTGAAAGAGAGAGAGAGGGACGGGGTTTTCATAAACTGGAGGAAACTGATAGGGGAGGGCTGTGCAAACTGGGAGAGAGCCAGCGAGCTGGGGTTCTTGTGAATAAAATTGAGACGGAGTGAGAGCATTTTGCAAATGAAAGGGAAGTAGGCTATTTGGATCTTGAACTGCCAGAACCACACCCACTAACAACCCAAATGACTTCAAAATTACTACTCTACCCTTTTCTCTCTTGATTCAAATCAATGGCTCACATAAAATCTTGTTTTAGTGAATGATTTAAGATTAAGATCCAATTTTAATTTGAAAGGGAATTTTGTTTGAGGATAAAATTGGAATGAACTTAATGATTTAAATAATTATTTTATATTAAATTTTAAAATTAAGATAGCTTTAAATGATTAATTTCATCCTTTTTTTAATGTTGATTTGATTTTAATTAAGTCGAGAAGAACAAATTTAGTCCTAATTGTGTAAAAATTGGGTTTGATTTGGGTCAGATTACTAGTCAGAGTTAGTGCTATGTCAGTTGGTATCCACCTAACGATGACATCTATAATAAGCTATGAAGACCTAGGTGCTAGAGATTAATTCTGGGGAAATTGATCTCAAATAATGAGGTCAACAAAGGCCTCCAACCTTTTTAGGCTTACAAACTTTATTTTAAGCAATAATATGGATTTTCCTACTTGTAGGATCACCATGAAAAAGGAAATTAGAGCAAACTTTTCAAATAAATTTAAAATAATACTTAGGTAATGCAATACCCCTGATCTAATACAAAATAACATTGGAATTAGTGAAATTTAGAAATTGAACTCTCGCAGCAAAAGAGAGTAATTTAGCTTTCCAACCGGCCAAAAAAATAGTTATCTTACTAAATAAAGGTTGAAAATCAGCAACTTTCAATTTCTTACTAGAGAGGGGCAAACCTAAAAATTTTATAGTGTTATAAGCAATTCTAATGCCAAGAATATAGCTAACAGTATCTTCTAAAAGACAATCTTTAGAAATAATAAGAAAGCTTTTACCAGGATTAACCAATAAGCCATAGGCAGCCGCAAAACAGCCCAAAATATTATTAAGTTTTTTAGCATTCTCCAAGGTAGCTTTCCCTAAAATGAGACATCATCCGCATAGAGAAGATAAGAAATAGTATTATCACCATCTTTAATACCCTCAAAGCCATTATTTTGAGAATCATCCTCCAAACTATTAGACAAAACATCCATAATTATACAAAAAAGATAGGAGAAAGCGACATCCTTGCTAAATACCCAAAGTAGAATTAAAAATCTGAAACTTTTGAAGCATTAATCATTTTGGGAATAAAAGAAATGGCAGACACCTTTGCATCTTTAGGCATAAAACCAGAATTGAAATAATTAAGAACAACTTTACATATAGTAGGACCCACAACCTCCCAAGTATACTTAAGAAATTCAAAAGTGTAACAATATGGACTAGGGGCAAAGTTCTTAGGATTCTTAAAAACAACATTTCTAATTCAATCAATTGAAAAGGGGCTAACCAAAGAAACTTTTAAACTATTCGGAATAGCATTTCCAATCGGTCTATTGAAAGAAGAAGAATTAGCCGGCGTAAGAGAATTTAAAATTAATTTAAAATGATTTACAAAAGAATTAGCAATTTCAAAAGGATCTATAATAATCCCATGACCAGAAGAAATACCATGAATCTTATTGTAATTCTGACTACATTTGATTTTGGAATAAAAAAAACATTAAATCATCTTCTTTATGAGTCATCCATTTTTGCTTAGCCCTCTGAGAAACCCGAGAATACCAAAGCAAAATTTGATCTTTATAAAGAGAATTTACATTAATAAGAGCAAATTGATATTCTCATTCATCAGATCCTTTTTAATAAGACTACAAAGATCACTTTGCTGCTTTTTAATATTATCAATAACAGAGGAAAGATGCTTAGAGGAAGCCCAAACTTGCTTTTTAATTAAGACTTCAAGAAGCCTAAGCTTAGTATAAAGATTATTGATAGGATTACCAACATAAGCTTTAGAAAAAATCTCAATAAGCAACTCCCAAAAATTGTCATATTTGCACCAATAATTTTTAAACAAAAATCTATAATTAGAAGAAGAATAGTTATTGCTCCAAACAATTAAAGCGAATGATCCAAGCTAAGAGGGCTATCCATAATATAAAATTAAGAACGAAAAGCATTCAACCAAGAGTTATTAATAAAAAACCTATCTAATTTAATATGAATAGTGTTCTTACTCTGTTGATTGAAACAGATATAAAAATTCCCAATATTCAAAAGCTCCAAAAGCCCGAAATTTAAAATACAAGATTGAAGGCTCCCAAATTATTATTAGAAAAAGCACCACCATCAGATTTTTCATTAGAAAAATAGCAGTAATTAAAATCTCCCAGCAAAATCCACGGATTAGTAATGCTAGAAAAAAGATGAAGAATATCATTCCAAAGATTAATTTTATCCATAGTAGAAATAGAAGCATAGATAGCCATAATAAAAAAGAAATTGGAGCCAAATTTAATAACCCCATGAATAAGCTAACTAGAAACAAGAATAGGATTGAAGGAAATACAATAAGTATTCCACTTTAACCAAATTCTACCAGCACCAAAAAGATTAAAATTATTACAACTATCTTCTTACTAAAAACTTCTCTGTCTAGCCTCAAATCAAGAATTACCAAGAAGATCAATATTAATTTAGCTTAAAGAATGCAACAAAAATCAGCCTTAAGCTTGTTAAAAAGATTAGCATAAGCCTTAGCTTTATCTAAACAGTTAAAGCCTCTCACATTCCAGGAAATTATATTTGGCAAAGACATTAATGTTTAATATTCAAATTATTAGCCTTCCTGATAGCTTTTGATCTAGTAGATTTAGTAGTAGTGATAGCAATTTTATTGCCAAACTGTTTTGGAATAGTATTAATCGATGAAGAGATCTCCTGTAAAGCATTATTCACATCCAAAGAAGCGTCATTAATGAGGGAATCCAACACCTGAAACTTATTATGTGAATCAAAAATATCGAATGAAAATTTCAAAATAAAAGGATCATTAGAAATACCCAAATTATTTTTTAAATTGAGATGAGTGATAATCTCTTCAGTAGACAGATTTAAATTGTGTAGAATCTCATTAGAAGAAGATATAGTCAATCTCTTAGATTTTTCAACTGAATTAATCGCTACCTCCTAATTTTCAAAAATAGGATTCCAATTTTTCTGAGAACTATAAGAAGCTAAATTAGTATCAAAATTTGTAAACCCATTTAAATAAACATTTTTAGAGTTTAATAAAGAATCAAAAAGTATATGTGTATCAGAAAGATCTTGATCTTTCTTAAAATAAAAAAACATATGAGGCAATCTGTTTAAAAAAACTTACTGAACCTAAATCAACATTCCAAACCTTAATGGTTTTACTTCTCCCCCTATTGGGTTTTGAAAGCCTTCCTGTTGCTCACGAACCAATCTATCACTAGCCTCCTTCAATTGTTGCGACGGCTGAGTCGGACACAATGCAGACGGATGAACAATTGAACCACAACCATGACAGGGAATAGGCTTTCAATCATAAACAACTTTTAGAGAAAAAATGTTTCCAGTAATAGAGATATTAACTTCATCTGGAAGGATAGAATCCTTAAAAACTAAAATACAAATCCTAGCAAAAGTGAGTCGCATTTGCTCTGCAGTTAAAGAATCAACTGCATTAGGAACCCCAATCAAACTAGCAATCATAGAAATGTCTTCCGGTGGCCACCAAACTAAAGGTAAATCAAGAAATTTGATCCATAAAGATATGGATGTAAACTCTTTACGCTTAGGGCGAAATAGAGGTGATCATTTCTGAATAATAAAGGGTTTACCAAAGAAAAATCAAAGTCCACCAGACCATACAAGTTCATAATCTTTCGGACAAAAAAACTTCATCAGAAAAAACCCCTCATTCAAAGCAAGAAAGGTAAAGCTACCTTTCAGTTTCCAGACCTTATGCATGATAGATTTTAAAGTTTCAAAATAAGGCCTCTTACCCAATGAGTATCCATCAAACATAAGGCCCCATTTAACTGAAGAAACAAAGACATCACCTTCATATAACAGAACAAGATTATCAGAAGAATGTAAAAAAAGAAACAGAGAAAGGTTTGGATGAGATTGACCAGAAGTCAATACTCTAATCCACATTTTCTTTCCCATCGGGAAAACATCCGAAACCAGAGAATAATTTATATCTGATTTTACAGGAGGAAAATTTGATAAAGAATCCATGAAACAACAAAAAAAAAAAAAAAAATCAAACAGTAAAAGCAAAAACCCTAAAAGAATCCACCAAAAAGGTGGAAGAAATCGAAAAAGGAATAAAGAAAAAACAGGATAGCAAACCCGAAGAGCCCTCATCCAGAAAAAATCTGGAATGCAACTCGAGGTCAGCAATCAAGAACAAAGGGGGAATCCGTTTCGTATAGGAAACCCGCTTTCGCTTCCTCCAAGGCTTCTTCTAATCGCTCCTCTCTCTCCCCGACTCCATTTTTTGTTCCTATGTAAATTCTAACTTACCAGAATCATCTCACATCTTTGGATTATCGGATAACTGCACCATATAATCGGACATAATCCGAGTCCATTCTTAATATACAAAAACATATACTATAATTACCGATTACCAGTATTTTATTTTACTACACATTTAATTAGTTTGCTACAAATCCAACTACAAAACGCTCTTGCTGTTCACATCGCCGCGTGGTGTCGTGGCCCAACCGTCAACCCACACAGAACTCTGCCACGCCGCCGCTGCCGTCGCTGGCACCTTAACTCCGCCACATCTTCTGCAACCGATCCAACCTGAAATCCAGCCGAGCCGCCATCATCCTTCACGACTGGCGGCCTCCGCAGTTCAGCTTGGCGGCCGGTTCGATCGTCGAGCCAAGCCACGATGTCGGCGAAGACAACGTCGATGTTACGATCCGGTTCGCCAGAAGTTAGGCCGTGCCACATTCCCCGGTAAAGCTTCATTGTCTTGTCTTGACTGCTCGCTCGTTCGAACAGCGCTCTGCTCACCTCTGGATCAGTTACCGTGTCTGCCTCGCCGTGCAGTACGAAGAAAGGCAGCATCACCTTTGCGAAACTTAGGGGTTAGCGAGTTTAAAAATAAAAAGACGCCGGAAATGAGAAAGTAGTGCAGTGAGGTTACCTGTGTTAGGCTGTCTTCTAGGTCGATGCTTGTCCGGAGCAGTTCTAGGGCCGTCTTAAGGCGTGGCTTGTCCTTGTAAAGCAGCTTGTTGCGCCGGATCTGATCACCAATTTAAAGGTACATATATGTCATTATTTAAGCTTATAATAGCTCCTTAAGATGATCAAAATAATTATTACAAAAGTCAATATTCGTTGGATTCATAAAATGACTATATTCATCAACGTTTAGTTAATATTTAATTTAGACTTTAAATGTACAAATTTAAATAGAATTACTTAACTACTCTATAGAAGCTGGGAAAATAATTGTAATATCAACATAATCATCAGATCTTTTTACATAATCTGCACAATGCATTACACAATGACATCATTTACTTAAAACAATTCAAATTTTGTTTTGAATGTCAATTTTTTCATATGCTCAAATTTGGTCATAGTTCAATTTTATAGGTCTAATGTCGGGAACATCAGCATGTTTTGGTTTGTCTAGTAAATTAAAAGCAACACTTGAAGCCATTTTGAACTTTTTGAAGAATAAAATGATAAACAAGTGTGCGATTTTACTCAAGAGTGAGATTTTACTCAAGAGTGAATGCCCGAGTTGGCACCTAGAAAAGTTGCATCAATTTTAGCATAGTAAAATTTTGTTGTATATAATTAGAATAAACCACGTTCTAGCATTAAATAGATGAGTCATATACTTGATAGAGGTAGACAATAGAGAATGATACACATATTGGTGGATGGCCTATCAACATTCCATTGTTTCATGGAACTATTAGAAAAATGATGTTGTGGTCAAGATATACTTTGTATGAGATAATGAAGGTTCTATTATCTTCATTAACATCTCAAACAATCATGAAGAATACATGATGTTGAAGAGGTGAATCCAACTGCAATGAATGACATGTTCAAAAGTGGATCATGATCACATCCAACTTCTGACAATAAGTCAATGATCAGATAACTTGTTAAAAATGTAGATGAGGTCAGGAAAAAGGTAATTAGGGAGGCACCCAAGGAATATTTGAGAATTAGATTTATTGTGATAGGAGTGCTAATAGATTTAATTTATTTAGCTATGTCAACATTATGTAGGAGAAATGATATATTGACTCTAAGAAAAAAATATGTCATGTAGACCCACTTCAACAAAAAGAAATGATAAATATTAATGATCCCTAAGAGAAAGCCCTTTGGACAAGAGGATAATGAAGCGTTGGATAACCTATGGACTTCCACTAGTGATAAGAATAACATAAATATACACTAGAAAGTAGATAGTGAGGGCACCATTATTCATAATAAAAAACAAAAGTATCGAACAAAGATTTGGTGTAGTGAGTTGTAAAAAAAATGGTAAATGTCATTGTACAAGGCTCCTGGGGATTCTTTTAGACAATAGAGTCATCTTGCTCTTGCAGATAGTTTGATTCTCATTTCAAATAAAACATTGAAGGATGGACCATATAGGCATCAACAATGATTGTTCCTTGCAGGATGACATTGTTGATATCTAGCTCATGAATAAACCAATTTTAACTAATGAAAATAATGAGGAAGTCAAACTATGGATGGTTTCATAATGGGCCTAAACTTGGCATAGTAGTTGGTGAATGGTCATTAATGAAAACTCTTAGCATTAAGACTTTCTTTGTATCTTTAAAAGATTCATTAAATTGATATTATGTGTAAAAAAATAATTTGTAAACAACATGATTCAAGTATGGATCTTTTGGGATAGGATCCTATTTGCCTTTTCAAACTAAAACACCAAACTCTTCAAATATATCATGAGTCTATTTGGATCTCTAGTAGCTTAGTTCAGGTTTTATGGCTGTCAAAGATGTGTTGCATAGAGGGATAACTTATTAATGGTTTTGAAGATGCATACAAGGTTTAAGGTATATTATGTTGTTATTGTGGATCTAATTTGCCAAATGTTAATGGTTGGATAACTACTGTAAGGTTGTCAATAGATTTAGTCACTATATAATTGATTGATCAAAGAGGTTTAACCAATTCGTGAGAAGTAGTAACAAATTTGGGGAAATGAATTGGCTATAGACAACTAATTAAATTTGTCTGTAGGATATATAAGGGTTGGTTTATGTTGGGTGTTGGCTTTGGTCAACTACTTGGATTAGTCGAACCGAACATTAAATTGCTTAGATATGTAGGGATGGTAAGGGGAGTAGTGGTCGATGATGGTATCAACTTTGGAAACATAAGCATGCAATATACAAATGTATTGTGCTTAATCCAAAACTTCGATAGCATAGGCATGAGATGAGCATTATTTGTCTAAGATAATTAAAAATGAAATATATACTGAACAATTCATATGATATCATAGGGATAACATTTTGTAGGTGATATGAAAAAAGAAATGATATGCACTTTGATTAGGAGAATAGTGAAAGAAGACAAATAAGATGGACAAGTTTATGATATTTATATAATCGTGAACAAGGTTAGTATAAACACCAATAACATAAAGATTTTAGTGTTAAACCCAATAAACATATAAGTTTATCTAAGATTTTCATTATAACAAATATTATTAGTTGTGTTAATATTTTATTAAAACTTTTGTTTATGCGAGCTTTTTGCTTACAATAACAATTATATTAATACATTAGAAGAAGGCCAACACTAAAATGAACATACAAATATGAGGACAATCACATGATGAAGAAGGCACACACAGCCTGATCCCAAATGGGAAGCATCGATGTAAAATCTAAAGCAGCCATCAAGATAAAATAAAGCAATTGAAAAATCCATAAGTCATTATTATTTTTAGTTAGGATGTTATATATGTGCAAAGTATATGATTGAGATGAAACAACCAACAATACACACATGATAATATAATTAAGAAAAATGGATTTTGAAAATTATTTAAAATATCTAATCATGATAACTTGATATTTCAATATCATACTATACAATATACATGATCTATTTAAAATTTTTAAAATATAAAGTCATAAAAATTACTAGAAATTTCAAAATTGAAAGCCTTGAACTATTGGACAATTATTTATAAGTAAATTACATAACTACCTTACGCTCTTTTTCCTAATTAGGTGAATTCAAAAATTGCACTATCCGTATTGTATGATATTTATCATACTCTATAATGATGTCAAAAGTTAACCTAATTAGGAGTCATGTATCTCTAAGTGAACTTAAAATCAAATTCAAGTGAGTAGATTGTATGATATAATTCATATCTTGCAAGCTAATTAAGCATGGACTTTTTTTTTTGGAAAACATCTAAATAAGCTAATTATATAGTACGACCGATATTGTAGTGTTTGATCATATAATACGATCCATATGGTAGTCCTCGGGCGAAGGAGGGTGAAAAGAACTTAGTCGGATGATAGTGGTCGGAAGGACTATAGTTGTCGGGCGACGGTGGTTGGAAAGACTGTAATTGGAGAGAGATAGTGGTTATAAACACCACTGTCTGTCGATGAAGGTCGGAGAGGCTATAGTTGGTGATGATCAATGGATGGGCAGTAGTCCAACATAATCTAATAACAGTTGGTGGTCGGGTGGAATTTTGATGAAGGATGGTGGTTTGGGCCTATGTCTGGTGAAAGTTGGAGGCCAAGAGGAGGTTCGGTGACAGTCGATGCTTGGGAGGATGTTTGGCAAAAGTTCGGTGAAAGTCGATGGCCGGGAATAATTTCGGTGACATTTGGTGGCCATGTGGAAGTCCGATGACAGTCGGTGACAGGGCGATTGTCTAAGAGAAACTTGGTGCCAATAGAGATCTCATATTTCTCTTGCTCTCCTCTCTTCTTTAACTCTTCCCTATTCTTCCCCCTCTCAATGAAAAATGAGGGATATATTTATAGTTTTTTAATAGTGGCATGGATAGTAAATAAGGAGAAGTTCAAGGGCAAGTTGGGAGTGTTTCGAATGGATTACCGATATTTATTCCCTTTATCATACACCATTTATTTAGCATTTGAGTTTCTTAATAATGTCAGAATTTGCCGATCTTAGGCTTGTTGGGTTTGTCTCATTAAGCCTCTTGATTTGATTCTAAGCATGGCACTTTTAGAATTTATCTAGTTGACTAATTTATGCTTTAAAGCTTCTAAACATATTTCAACTCCTCGATTTGGTCCAATTTGGACTCGGATTGAATCGAAATTTGTGCCATTGGGTTCGTCTATTTGAGACGTTCAGTTCGACTATAGTTTGCTAGAATTAAAGTTCGAATGGTCCTGAATTTAATATTAAAAAAATTTAATGCAAAATTGCCTTGAAATTTATGCTCGATTAAGAAAACCTTTTTGTAATATATTAGTTTCCCTCATATTTTTGGATGTCAAAGTTTACAGAGTCCAAAAATATGTGTCGGAGCTATTCGAATTATTCCAATGCTAAATTATAATTCTTAGGTAATTATGAGCCGTGACCACTCATTGAATGTCAATGTTGACCTCACATCAGGGCAATTAACCAAATAAAATACCCTTAATTACACTTTTGTGCTATTCGAAGGCTAACTCATTATTCATGATAAAAATTGTCGAGAAATTACACTTCAAAATATTTTATATTGCATTAAATTTATAGTAAAAGTTATTCTAAGTTTCGAATGTATCAAAATTAAGTCCAAAACATCAAGAAACAGTCCCGGGGACCCAAAAAAATCTGAATTAGACTGTATGGGCAAAAAATCAGGCATGAACACGAATTGGAAGTCAAATTGGCCAGACAGACAACCGGCTATAAGCAACCGCAATCGGACGTGACTCAAACTGTTGAGCGGGAGAAGCGCTGCATCCTGCGCCCTTTAGCAGTAGATTATAAATTGCTGCAATTATTATTTGTTTTTAGCATTTTTGCGAGCGACAATAATGCTGCCTGTCAATTTGCAACTTCTTTTTGTAATATGTGAATATATATATATATATATATATATATATATATTAGAACATTCTTAGAAATATTTTTATTCCATAAGAATTTCTCAAAATATATTAGAACATTCTTAAAATATTCTTATTTTTTTAATACTCTTTAAATACTTTTATTTTTGCAAAATACTCCTCCTCTCATTTTCACCTATAAAAACCCCTCGTAGGAGTAAGGAAATATTCTACCTTCTTCTCCTCTCCTTTTCTTGTCTTCTTAAAGTATAGGTCTTCAAATATCTTAAATATGTGGCATCATATATCAAATTTACTATCCCTCTTTGTACAACAACAACAACATTAAGCCTTTATCCCACTACGTGGGGTCGGCTACATGAATCCTTTTTCTCCATTGTGTCCTATTAAATGTTAAATTCTCATTTAAATCTAGTAAAGAAAGGTCATTCCTAATATTTTCTAACCAAGTCTTTTTAGGTCTGCCTCTACCTTTCTTAACATAAGTCAAATCTAATACCTCTACTCTCCTAACCAGATCATTGGAAGGCCTCCATTTTATGTGACCAAACCATCTAAGGTGACTCTCTCTAATCTTATCTTCTACTGGAGCTACTCCAACCTTTTCACGTATATTCTCATTTCGTATCCTCTCTCTAATGGTAAAGCCACTCATCCACCTGAGCATTTTCATTTTTGTCACACTTAACTTAGTATTATGCTTCTCTTTTAATGGACAACATTCAGCACCATAAAGCATTGCAGACCTCACTACCATCTTATAGAACTTTCCCTTAAGTTTGAGGGGTACTTTTCTATCACACAACAAGCCCGATGCATTCCTCCACCATCCAACTTGAATTCTACTGATAATATCCCCATCTATTTCACCATCACTCTAAACAATAGATCCAAGATATATAAAACGGATACTCTTATTAATGACTTGATCGCTCAAACTCACTATCCCCTCACTAGGTCTATTACTACTAAAATTACACTCCATATATTCCGTTTTAGATCTACTCAAGAGAAAACCTTTAGTCTCTAATATTGACCTCTATAATTCAAGTTTACTTTCAACTCCCTCTCTAGTCTTATCAACAAGAAGAATATCAACAGCAAAAAGCATACACCAAGGTACATCCTCTTGCAAATGTCTAGTGAGAACATCTATGACTAAAGCAAAAAGATATAGGCTTAAGATTGATCCTTGATGTAACACAACCGAAATAGGGAAATACTTGTTTGAACACAAGTAATAGCTCATGCATACATATCTTTAATGATTTGAATATAAGCATTATTAACTCCTTTCTTTTCAAAAACTCTACATTTTTTAACAAAGCAATTAAAAGGCATTTATTAACTAGGAAAACAGAATTACAAAAGCTACCTTAAGGAGGTCTAAAAGCATCCTCCTTAAGGATATTAACAAAATCAACAAAAGAATTAAAATCTTGCTCTTGTCTCCAAATAAAGGAAGAAGAAAGAGCATGTTTTGCACAAAAATCTGCAGCCCTATTAAACTTCCTAGGCATAAAATTGACAATTACATGATTGAACTCCTTAATAAAAGAGAGGTCAAAATCCAATGAGTTGCACGTCCATTTGCCGATTTGAACATTCTTATGAAGCCACTCCATGTTTGATTTAATGTCTCCTTCAATGATGATGCCCATAGCACCTAATATATCTTCATTAAGCACTATTTTTAACAAATTAATAGCTTGAAGTTCAATGTAGGCAACATCCCAATGCTTTACTTGTTTCCCAGCAGCAACCAGAACTTTTCCCATGCAGTCCCGAACAATGATTCCAATACCAGCTTGATAAGGTTTAATAAAAGCACCATCAATATTAATCTTCAGCCACTTAGGAGGGGGGGGGGGAACACCAGCTACGATCAATCGGGTAACCCCGAGTAGTGTTCCATTGCTCCTTAAGTGATGAAAAATTTGCAATAGAGAAGTTTCCCAGAATATTGGAAGCCACCACAGAAGGTGTTGACCAATGCTTTCCATGCTTTTTTTCATTTCGGTTCAACCAGATTTGATAAACTGATTTAAGGAAAAGCACATCTTTTTGAGAAAATCCCTCTAAACTTTTCTCATAATTAATACAGCAGGCACCATCGTCAACATACCTGGCCAAAACATCTTTTAAAAAAAATCCCCACCGCTTGAGAGCCTCAAACACCTCCAAAGAAGCTTTACAGTGAAACATAACATGATGGATATCTTCTAAAGCCGGACAGCCCCAAATACACAGTTCTGATACCTCAAAACCTTTGTGAAACAACCACGCCTGAGTAGGAATAGCATCATGTATAACTCTCCACCAGAACAGGTGCTCTCTCGGTTGTAACTTAACTTCCTTAAGCCAACTGAATCTATCATCCACCAACTTGAATTGGGCCCGAAAAACCTGTTTAGTAACAGAACATGTCAAGCCAGAGAAAATCAGCTCCGGCCTATCCCGCTCCCAATCCTGATGAATGCAAATACCCATAATTTCCTCCATAAGGATTGGTCCAAAAAGCTGAAGCAGCCGATCTTTCCTCCAACAACCATTCTCTATCAGATCCTCCACCAAATCCTCTTCATTAATAGAAATATTAACAAAAGTAGGCCAATTCGAAAAGCTTCTATCAAGTACCCAAACATCCTTGAGAATAGAGATAGAAGTTCCTTTACCAAGTTTCCATCTAATAGCAGTTTTAAGAGAATTCCAACCTTCTTGTAGAATCACCCACGATCTCCCAGGTTTTTTAAAATTTCCATCAAGAGAAATCCCATAAGCATCACTTAAAATAGCATTATGTAATTTATTAGGATTCTGAAGAAAATCCCAAGCCAATCGAGCCCTCAACGGCCCCCTCCATAAGCGAAAGGAATTGATCCCCAACCCACCTTGCTCATAAGGCAAACAAATCTTCTTCCAACTAACATAATGCATTCCCTTATGATCAACAGAATTATTCCATAGAAAAGATCTACAAAGTTTTTCTATTTTCTCCAAAACCGAAATAGGAACCTTAGCATGAGCTAAGTGGTAATTAATAATAGTAGAAAGAGTAGATCTAACAAGCTCCATTCTGCCAGCTAAAGACAACAGCTTAGATCGCCAAGCAGCTATCAAATTTATGACTTTAGAGATGATTTTGCTGAAATCTGAAGCTTTCACACGAGACAGAGAACAATTCAGCCCCAAATACTCAAAGGAAATAACTCTCTTCATACTCAAAGTTTTGGATAGGTTATATTGCTTCCAGCGATGAGTTTTTTTACTAAACATAACCATAGATTTTCCTGAATTAATTTTTTGACCAGTCCATGAGCAATAAGTACTGATAACTTCCTTAATTTTTTTAAGATGACAAGCCTTAGCTATAGAAAAATAGCACTTATCTTGGAACTTTATCATATGCTTTTTCTAAATCAATAAATATCATATATAGATCCTCCTTATTTTCTCTATATTTCTCCATCAATTCTCTTAATAAATGTATGACTTCCATAGTTGACCTACCCGTCATGAATCCAAATTGATTTTGAGAATCATTAGTATCACGCCTCAACCTATGCTCCATCTCGCTGTTAAAATTATTTACATTTCTTCTTCATCTTTTATTAATTTCTTTTAACATTAGAGGCATTCCACTATCTAAGATAGGTGGTATCCCCTATCAAATTTTAGTACCTTTCTTTTGTGTAGGAGTAAACCTTACATTTCTTTTCCTTCTCTTATAAAACTCTTCTAACATTGGAGGCATTCTACTATTTTTTGATAGGCAACATCCCCTATCAAGTTTTAGTGTCCCAATTTATATAGAAAGAACATTCTCCTCCTTCCATTTTTTTTCTGGATTTATTCGAACTTTAGAGACATTACACTATATGAGATAAGTCACATCCCCTATCAAGCTTTAGTGCCCCTCTTTGTATAGAAAGAGTGAGTCTCAATGAGAGTTTACTCTTTCAATAGGCTAACATTGATAGAAGATGATCAACTATCTCTTACATGCAAGGGAGATTTGAAAGGTCTAGCAGTAATAACACCCAGGAGGAGAGTAGTGATTGTTATTAGACGAGTGCAATTATTATTTGTTTTTAGCATTTTTGTAAGTGACAACAATGCTGCCTGTCACTCTTTTTTCTATCGCTTTTTTTTTTTTTTTTTTTTTTGCAACTTCTTTTTGTAATATACATATATATATATATATATATATATATATATATATATATATATATATATATATATATATATATTAGAACAATCATAGGAATATTTTTATTCCATAAGAATTTCTTTTAAATATTTTCAAAATATTCATATTTTTTAATATTATTTAAATACTTTTATTCTTGCAAAATATTCCTCCTCTCATTTTCACCTATAAATACCCCTCGTAGGAATAAGAAAATACTGCATCTTCTTCTCCTCTCCTTCTTTAGTCTTCTTAAAGTAGAGGTCTTCCACTATCTTAAATATGTGGCATCCTCTATCATGTTTAGTGTCCCTCTTTGTGTAGAAGTAAAATTTATTTACCTTCCTCCTTTTTCTTGATTTCTTCTAATATTAGAGGCATTACATTATCTAAGATAGGTGGCATCCCCCATCATCAACCTATGTAAAAGATGTTAGATCAAATCTCCCTTGGATTGATCTAGTGATTAAGACAATAAAGATTATATATTTCTCAAATCAAGATTTTTAAGATTCAATTAACATCCTCATAGGATATTTGACCTATTCAAGGTTGCTAGTCAAAGCATAACTTGGTGACATTAACCTATACGGAAGAGGTTGTATCGAATCCCCCTGAGATTGATTATGCCTTGATTGCGAGGGGACGAATGAGTTGTGTATCCTAAATCAAAGGTGAAGAATAGTTTCTCTTTATATCATTATTGTCTTTTTGAGGTCGAGATTAAAATTATGCCCAAGGAGTAGAAGTTTATTTAGGGACTATAAAAAGCTTGTAATTTATTGGAAGCATCCTAGCATTTTCTAGAAACTTTAATAAAAATAGTTTTCCAATATATCATCGTTGATGTTCGAAGCATTTGTGGAATCTTCTTGAACATGATTGTAATCAAGGTTGCCCCAAGTCTACATCTTATTCCCATGGAATTGATGTAGCAATAGTTAATGTCAAGACGTTGAGATGAACGATCTTTTGAGATTAGAGCTCCCCCCCCCCCCCCCTTCCCAGGTTAGGAACTACGTCCCCATAGACGGCTCCAAACTGTTGCATCCTGGAATATTCACCATGGTAGGGAAATATAAAGTTTAACATCTTAACTTTATATGAAGGTTTAACACACAAAAAGATAAGAATGTATAGGACATTCATAAGAGACACTAGAGTTTTTTACCTGAAAATCCCTCAAAAGGGCAAAAAACTATGGGACCTGGTTAGTTTGAATAAATCCACTAGTGTTTGCATTTAATTACAAATGAGCTCCTTCCTTGGGGAGAGAAAAATATAAAGTTTATCATCTTAGATTTATACGAAAGTCCATCATGGAAATAGATAATAAAGTATTGGTGTAGCATTCATAAGAAATACCAGAGTTTTTACATGAAAACTCCTAAAAATGTCGAAAAACAATGGGGCATGACCTAGTTTGAATGAATCTACTAGTGTTTATAGGTTATTACAAATAAGGTCCTTCCTTATGGGGAAGGCCTTGGCTCGATGTATTAAAAATATATTATGTACAATGCATTACATGGTGGAAGTTGGAATAATCAATGCCTATATGTTCGTTTGGTTGGCAGAACCATAGTTTTTTTTTTTTTTTTTTTTTTTTTTTTTTTTTTTTTTTTTTTTTTTTTTTTTTTTTTAGAATTGCAAATTTTCATTAAAGATGCCGAACCATAGTCGATGAATGATATTGCTTGGAAGAACTATACTTAGCGGGCGATGGAGGTCAGAAAGACTATAGTTGGGCGACAGTGGTCAGAATGATAGTAGTTTTCAGAAGGAGGTTGAAAAGAACATAATCGTGTGAAGGTGGTTAGAAAGACCGTAGTCGTTGGGCAACAGTAGTCGAAAGAACCTTAGTCAGAGTGCGATGATGGTTAAAAAGACCATTATCTAGCAATGTTGGTTGGAGAGGCCATAGTTGTCGATGATCAATGGTCGGGCGAGAGTCTGGCAAAGTTTGATGATAGTTGGTGGTCGCGTGGAAGTCTAGCAAAAGTTTGACGAAGGTTGGTGGTTGGGCATAAGTCCGAAAATAGTTGATGGCCAAGCAATAGTCTAGTGACAGTAGGTTGTTTGGACAAAGTCCGGCAAAAATTCGGTGATAGTCAATTGTTGGGTATAAGTCCGGTCACAGTTGGTGGTAGGGCATAAGTATGGTGACAGTTTGTGGCTAGGCAGTACTTCGGCGACAGTTGGTGGCCGAGTGGTGGTCGAAAAGGAACTTGGTGACATGAGAGATCTCATATTTTTTTCCTCTTCTCTCTTCTTCCCCTCCTCCCTATTCCACACCCTCTTAATGAAAAATAAGGGATCTATTTATTATTTTCTATGAGTGACATGGACAATAAATAAGGAGAAGATCAAGAGTACGTTAGGAGTAGTTCGAATCGGATGTTGATATTATTCCCTTGATCATACACCATTATCGATCATTTGAGTGCCTTAATGATGCCAAAATTTTGCGATGTTAGGCTCATTGGATTTGTCTCGTTGAACCGCTTGATTTGACTATAAGCATTGCCTCTAGATTCGTGCATAACCAAGAAATTTTTTGATGATAAATCAAAAATATAATATTATATAAAAATTTTAAATTTAATTTTTTGTTTAAAAAAATTAATCCATGCAATAATTACTTTCTTATAAACAGGTAAAGATGTTTAAGACCTCTTGGCGCTTGATAGGATCCTTAAAGGCGTTGTCGTAGATGTCCTTCGTCGGGACAACCTTCCACTTGGGGATTATCTCTTCCATTCTTGTCAGCACGGCCACAACCAATGGGTGTGGCTTCACTTTCTCCGATATCTGGTTATATGTCATCAAACAAAAACTTTTAGATTCAATTGCTAGTTGGCCTAAATTAAAATAATAATAATAATAAAGATTCACACCACCAATGTGTTTACCTTGCACATGGGCGCTACAAGGATGGCTCCATCCCAATAAATGGGGTCCTTCCTGTGCAATAGTAGTGTTACAGCTCCTCCCATTGATTCACCGTATAGGAACCTTCGTTTCTCTCGATTCTCCTCCCTCTCTGCAAGATATTGGGAACAATATAGATCTTTTAATTAATAAAAAAACTATCATATATTAGGGAAAGAACTAAAAATTGCATTAGCCTATTTATAGAGGTATATAACAGTAGATACATGTAAAAACTAAGAATCTAAGTAATAAAAATTCTTTCTTGTGTTTATTTCAACCCTCCTAAAATTAATAGCAAATTACTGTGATTTATTTGATCATAACAGATCCTCCGTCTTCGATCATCTAGTTTGGATAGCAACTAATGTTGATATGGGTAAGCTCAAGATTTGACAAATTCATCCATTTTGTTTTATTAATATTTTTCATTTGGTTGCGAAAAAAAATTCTCATTACATTTTGCTTTAAAACATTCATTTGGTTGCGAAAAAAAATTCTCATTACAAGTGCAATCAGAAGTTAGTTGATATATGACTAATCCTTGAGCAAGCGGCTACATCTTCTTAATCGCAATAATGTAGTTTTTTTTTTTAGCACATGTCAAACTCTAATCGTCTTCTGAATCGCTATAATATAGTTTTCTTTGGCACGGAACAACTTCGATCAACTATAGATTTAAATCAGTCTCAAATAAAATTGTCTAAAAGGAAAAAATTAGAATTTTAGCAAATAATTTGAGGGTAATCATTAAAAAAAAATTGAAATATTCTTTGTTGAAAAAAATTATACTTTAAATTATAGATCATAAAATCCTATGAAAAACTTAAAAATTCAATATTTATGGAAGTCAATGGGCAATTATTATTATTTTTTTAATTTAAAATTTTAAGATCTTAGCTTTGTAAATAACGTATCATATAGATATGCAACATATTTATTTGTAATATGACCATATTAGCCTTTCAACATCAACGGTTTCATAAAGTCAAGAAAACATATCCCGTACATCAATAATTTTGATATTAAATGGGTCACCCTTTTAGGTGGATAACTCTTTTAGGTGGATAACTCGAACGTTGTTATGACCCGGCGCATTTAAATTCTCACTATGCTTCTTTCGAGAAGCCTTTTGACGTTATCAGCAACTTGCTCCCGTATCTAACACAACTTTATGATATTATAAACCTTTCGTGTTAAATTGTGTATACACAATATTCTTTTCTCCGAAAGGATCAATTTCTTTGATTTTTTACAAACACATATTGTTTTGGCGGACAATTCAAATATTATTTATAAATAATTACGAATAGCGTCATCGAGAAAAGAAGCCTGCAGTTCTTGATTTCAGGGAGTTCTGCTCATAGATTTTATTTTTGGGAGATTTACATACATACCACTTAATACTATTACATTTACATATTTAACACCTAAAATTTTAATATTACATAAATACCACCCATAGTTCATTTTCATACCAAATATGAGTGGTAGAAATGAAATATATGAGTGGTAGGAAAGAAATATAAGTGGTATATTTGTTATTAAAATAATATAGGGTGGTATGCATGTAATATTAAAGTTTTAGATGTTAGATATGTAAATAGGATGTTATAAAGTGGTATGTATGTAAATTTCCCTTTATTTTTTTTGTAATCTAATAAAATTTCAAAGGAACAAATGCACGAAAATACTCATGAAAAATCAAGGCAAAACTTTCAAATTTTCATTCTCAAATAATTTGAAATTTTCTCTAAAATATATGCCTAAAAACAATTTAACTTTATGTGAATGTGACCAGTATGAACTCATATCAACACCAGACACATAATGCCCATCCAGAACATTAAAATATTTCATAGTTCCTCAGAATATATTATTTCACCTCCCTTCCTACATAAGATAAATTAATATTGAAAACCATTTGCTTCTTTTCTTAAAATGAAAAATTTTCATCTTAATTTTAGCAAACTACAATTCAAGAGAATAGTAGATGACATGATTGGCAAAAACATTTCAACTATAACCGATTTGTTTTTAATAAATTAGTCATTTTTCAATGGTCAGAGCAGGTACAAAGAGTTTGGTAAGCTAATTACTAACTAAATTATTAACTCATCTAACTAATAGCTAAGAAAATTTTTTATGAAAATATTGTACTGTTGAATGAAATCCCTTACCACATATTGATTTGAAGAAGCGGTCGCAATCGGTAACAATGTTTTCAAACTTGTTGATGTAACATCGAGCTCCCATGGATCTCCCATGACCCTCATAATCGATGCCATACACCGCATACCCAGCTGCTGCCAATCTAGTCCCACACCCTGGAAACCAAATCTCCACCGTTAATTTCACATCACTCGATCACTTTAGTAAACATTAGTTTAGTACATAACTCTCAGGTAGAAGTGTAAAACAATTAATTAACTCTCTAATAACATCAATATCTACGAATTTGGAAATTGCGAAAAATACAAATAATTAGGAAATAATATTTTTTTATACTTCAAAGTGTATTCAAATACATACTAACACCAATTTCTAAATAATTCTCGAAATAATTAGAAATCTCATACGTATATAATACTCTACGTCTAAAAGATATCAGAGTATGAGGATATTTCACTTGATAAAAGTATTACTGAATAGAAAATATAATATTTTTTTTGAAATGAAATAGTGAAAACATGTACAACAAAAATAACAAATCCCCATAAAAATGTATAATTAATCCTAAAAAACTTTAAGAAAAAGTAAACGAATTTTTCTTTTAATTTTTATATCCCAATAAAAAGATTTTTTTTTTGGGAAATTTAGGTTATTTAAGGCAAACTCACACACACAACCCATACACAAAGACTCAATCCAGAACCTCTTAGTTGGAAGCCTAAGCTCTCAACCAACATGCCAAGATGAGTTGTGTAATAAAAAAAATTAGTATATTTCCCTCTCTCCCTCTCTCTCTCTCTCTCTCTCGAACAAATAAGGTAATTGCATTGAAAGCACCTGCACAACCAATGCAATTTCTTTACCAAAGTAATACGCCAGCAGTAAGGGTCACACTAAAATGGAATATACTACAGAAGAAGTGAAATTTACTTTTGCAGGAAACTGGAATGGTCATCGAACAGCAGCTTTTTTTAAATTAATTCCGACAGGTAAAAAAAGAGAGGGTGTTAGGTAATTTGTTTTGTTTTTTTTGGTAAGAATAATGAGTGTGGCGGTTAGAATATTAGTAAATTAATATAAGTCAATAAACACGAATTAAATTCTTATCTGCGGGTTAATTATACCGTCACAACACTGAATCTTTAAGCAAAATTATTTAATTAAAATTTTAAAAATTATTATCAGCTGAGATTAAAGATTGATTTGAGACAATTTTTTTGTTATGTTTAAAGTAATTTTTTTATATAAAATTTTCTTTCACTAAAACTTTTCCTATTAAAAAAATATTTTAAAAGAGTAATAAGAAAATTATCCTGAACGAAAACGAAATCTAAATCTCTCATGTAACAATTTTATGCTTTGAAATTTAAAAAAAGTACTTTTTTTATTAAAAGATGATTTAATACCTCTCATGAAACCACTGCATTCCATGCCATAACCTGCAATTATAAAATAAACAAATGAAACGGTGTTGATTATGAGTTAATCGAAACCTTTTTTTTTTTTTTTTGGAGAAAAGAAAGTAGGAGGTTGATGGGATAGAAACCATGGCAAAGGAAAACAAGGGCTTTTGCTGGGGAAGATAAGGGGAGCCATCTGCAGGAGAAAAGCTGAACACCTCTGGAGTTCTTAATGTAATCCTACAAAACCCCAAAAAAAGTAAGAAAATTCCATCAAATTGATCTTATTCTGCAAAAAATAATCAATAGGAATGAGAAATATGAAATTCTTTAAAATTTGAAAGAAATTTGATGAGATATCTCACTTCTTCGTATTCGACTTCCATTGAGCTATGTCAAGTCGTCCACAAAGTAAAAACAGAAGAAACCAGAGAGAGGGAGAGAGAGATATAGAGAGAGTTGGTAGGATTTCAGCGGAATGTTGGGAGTGAACCGAAGAACAAATCAGGAAGAGATGGAAAGAGAGAGTGAGTTGTGAGAATTATACAGGAATGGGAAGGGGAGATTGGGCATATGTTGGAAATGGAGGGGTGGGAAGGGGATTGCAAATTACATGGTGGTTGAAGGACACGTGGCAGTTGATGGTCATAAAATTGTCTTGCTGCCGTTGCAAATCTCTCTCTCAATCCCAAGAAGATAGAATATTTTACAATAATAAAATCAATTAAATTTTATACATTGAAGATCAGCCCTCCGAGTCTCATATTTTACAAATGGAATAGAAACATTTCAAGTAGGTCTGAAGTTCTTGAATCATTTAAGAATACAGACATTAGTTTTATTAATAATATTCTTTTCGTCTTCCAATTAAGTTGATTTTAATATTTTTATTGAGATATTATTTCCTGAATTGATTAAGAAAGACATTTAGAATAAAAAAATATGTATATATCAATCTTGCGTCATGAAATATTCACAACGATAGAAAAATATAAAATTTAAGATCTTAGTTTTTCACATAGATCCAACACTGAATTCGAAAAAAGAGAGAAGTGTAGCTTTAATAAGAGAAATCATAATTTTTATGTGAAAACCGCTAAAAAGGGGAAAAATTATGGGGTCTAGCCTAATTTGAATGAATCTACTAGTGTTTGCAGCAGATTACAAATGAGGCCTTTTGTTGGTGGAAGGCCTTGGTTTGATGTAGCAAATGTACATCATATAGAGTCCATCATATGGTGAGAATTTGATGAATTATTATTTACATGTTCGTTTGGTCAGTAGGACCATAGTAGGTAAGCGACGGACGTAAGAAAGACTGTAGTCGCGTGACAGTGGTCGCAAGTTTCGTAGTTGGTGGGTAATAGTGATTAGAAAGATCATAGATAGGTGACGGTGGTAGGAAGTATTGTAGTGGATGGTGAAGGAGGTTGAAAAGGCTATAGTCAGTGATGGTGGTAGGAATGACCATAGTCGGCAGCGATGGAGGTCGAAAAGACTATTGTCAGTGATGATGGTCAAAAAGAGTGTAGTTGATATGTGATTGAGGTAGGAAATATCGTTATCTGGCGACGCAGTTCAGAAGAATCGTATACGGCGAGTGACGGAGGTGGAAAAAACCATAGTCTGAAAATGAAGGTCAAAAGGACCGTAGTATGGCAACTGAGGTCGAAAGGAAGGTAGTGTGGCGATGTAGGTCAGAAGGATCGTAGTCAGCGGGAGACAACAGTCGGAAAGATCGTTGTTTTGAGACGGATGTCAGAAGGACCCTAGTTGGTAGTTAATACATTATAGAAAAATCATCTATTACTAGCGGAATTTTTCAGTGGAAATTAATCATTTTTCCGACGGTTTTTGAATTTACCGGTAGTTTTCCGTTGGAAAAAAACCCACGGATGTCTGAAGGACCCTAGGAGAGAATGGTTTTTTTTTGCGGCGAACCATTCTGACGGCTTATTGACGGAATTAAGCCACCGGAACATTAAAAAAATAATTAAAAAAAATTCATGTTCTCTCCCGCCTGACAGCCCGAACTGCCTCACCTAGCTAGCGCTTGCTCGCTCCCCAGCCCAAGCCCGTCGGCTCGAGCGCCAGCCCGCTCTCCCGAGCCCGAGCTTTCCCACTCCAGCGCCAGCCCGCATTCCTTTTCCTAAGCCTGCCCGCTCCCCCGCCAGCCTTCTCTCTCCTGTGACCAGCCTGCTCTAGCGACCATCCCGCTCCCTCGCTCGTGCTAGCCCGCTAGCCCACTCCCGGGGTGATTTGAACCCGGGTTGGCTGAGAAAGTCTCAAAGCACCAACCGAATTGCTAGACATGCATATACATTTTAAATATCAAATTTTTTTATTTAAACTATATATGGACTCAGAATCAAATAGTATTTAGTTATACTAATAAAAATGATACTAATTAATTTAATTATAAAAATAAAAAAATGATAATTAATATAAAATAAAAATTAATAAATGCTAATTAATTTTAAAATGAAAATAAATTAAATAGCTAATATTATTTTAATCATTTTTTTAAATAGTTAAAATTTTAATCAGTTTAATTAAATTTTTAAAATTTTGCCGGAAAATTGAAAAAGCCGCCGAAATTTTCCATGTGAAAGAAATCGCAGAAAAACTTCATCGGAAAAGTTGTGTCATTATTTTCTATCGAAAAGCCACTGGAAAATTAACCACTGGAAAGCCGCTGGAAAATTCTGCCAAAAATAGGTGATTTTCCTATAGTTAGTGGTCATAAAGACTATAGTCTTATGATAGAGGTTGGAAGGGCCATTGTCATGCGTAGTTGGTCGGAAGGGCTGTAGTTGGCGAGCGATAGTGGTTAGAAAGATCGTTGTTTGACGATGGAGGTCAGAAGGACTGTTAAATGTTTGTGGATGGGTGTAAATCCCATATTAGTAAGTGGACGGGTGTAAGTCTAGTGACAGTTTGTGGCTGGGCAGAAGTCTGATGAAAGTTTGACAACACTCCGTGGTCAGGCAAAATTTTTTGCTTCAATTGGCTGGGAGAAAGTCTAGCATTAGTCGGTAAACTGTTAGATGTACGACGTCAATCGGGGGTTGGGCGGAAGTTCAATGGTGGTCGAGGAGTATAGTGGCAAGAGAACTCTAGTTTCTCTTTCTTCCTTCTCTTCCTTGATTACTTGCTTGGGCCCCCTTTCTATGAGGAATGAAGGGTATATTTATAGTTTTCTTAGAGTGTCATGGCTAGTAAATAGGAGAGAGATCAAGGGTAAGTTTGGAGTGATTTGAATGGATGGCCATTTTTGATCCCCTTGATCGTGGATCATTTATTGAGCATTTGAGTGAATTAATAGTCAAACTTTGATGATCTTGTGCTTGTTGGATTCGTCTTATTGAGCCGCTTGATCTGACTATAAACATATCATGTTTGGAAATTGTTTGGTCATCCAATATATGATTTGAACTTTCCAAATGTGCTTTTGGTCCTTGATTTCGTCCCATTTGGGCTTAGATTGGGTCGAATTTGGTGTCATTGGGTTCGTCCTTTTAAGTGGTTCAATTCGACTATACATTTGTTGAAATCGGAGTTCATATGGTCCCGAATTTAATTTCAGAAGTTTCCAACTTGGTTTCGCCGCAATATTCGTAACTGATCAAGATAATTTTTTGATGATATATAAATCACGTAATTTTTATATATTTAAATATCTAGTTGAAAGAAATTAATATTTTTTTTATATTGCACTTCAATTGTTCAATCACAATAAAATATATACATAAAATCATATATTTATCTAGAAAAATTATGATTATTATTATTTTTAATGACTTAAAATTTTATGTATTTTTTAGAAAAAAAAATCATTATGTTGTTGGAATCAAAATTGCATGTGGATTATGTTGGATGACTATGGCAACCCAAGAGGGGTGAGGGGTTGGGGGTGGGATTAATTGTTCTTCGCAGACACTAGATGTTGTCCGAAGGTAAATCAAAGCACGCCACATCACCTTCTTGCTATCTACTATTGCTATGTATCCATTGTATACTAGATGATGTGGCGAGCTCTGATTTTCCTCTAGACTTAGAGCTACATCCGGTGTCCGCATAGAATAACTTCTTAGAGGGTGGAGGTGAATTGGGTTTTAAAAAATTCTATTTAAAAAGGCAATTAAAATAATTTTTATGCTATTTGATATATAATAAATAATCACACAATTTTTTTATGAAAATGATAAAGAAAAATAGATGCAATAAAAGAAAATGAAAGGCACAATATTTTTATATGGTTTGGCTCTGATTCCAATCCGACCCGCGTCCACGGAAGCCAACTCTAGAGCTACAATCAACTAATTGCATGTTTGTCTTGCAAAGCTCACTTTTTAAAACCAAAGTTGTATAAAACCTAAGTATTCTCCTATATGGGTGACTATAACTCAATCTAATTACAATTTAAATTTTACTAAGTCAAATGGCTTAGACTAATAAAAGAAAAATATAATTTCATGTAAATAATACAAGCTCAAATTATCTTGCAATAAAATGACAAATTATTTATGGTGATTTTTATAATTTATTTTCAATAACCTCACTACTTGTAAATGATATAAAAAATTTGTCCACTTTAAGATAGATTTATATCTAGATATAAACATGAATAATATTTTAAATAATTTATTTTATTACTTATTTAAATTATAACTCCTCAAATTATATAGTACTTCAAAAAATAAATTAGATTTGAAATAAAAATCTATAAAAGAAAAAAAAAAATACTTGATATCTTAATGGAATTAAGAGATTTAATCATAAAAAATCAAATTTAAAAATATCAACTAAAATTTTATCAAATAATAAATATTTTCAAAAAAATATAACGTGCAAAGTAAAAGAATTGCAAGTCAATATTTAGAGAAAGAAAATAAACTCAAAAACTTCAAAAGATGTTACACAATTTAAAGCTTTGATGCTTTGAAACCAAGAATTTGAACTTGAAAATATAAAGAGTTCTTAGAATAAAAATCAAAATTTATCCTCTCACGATTGAGCATGTAAAAAAGAGAACAGAAATGGAGAAAATGTTGGAGTTTTATTTATTTTCAACAACATTCACAAGAAAAGAAAGTGAAGTATTTAAAGAGAAAGGGTAAGTAAAGCTAATTTTGAAAAAAACTAAAGACCTAAAAATATTTTATTAACTAATAATATAATATTTGATATATAATTCATTTTTAAAAATTTTAAATGACTATAAAATAGCTAGCCACTTGTGTAATGCATGTCCCATATAAGTAATTATGATGTGCATCCATTAAATCATTACACCTAAAATATAAAGCACACAAATTTAAATACTCCAGCATATGTTTGTTATCATAAAAAATCACAAGGATAGATCATAAAATAGATAATATCAATATATGACACTTAAATTTTATTAAGAAAACTATATAAAGACACTAAAGAAAGTGATAGTGAATGAACACCACAAATTGAAGGTTAAAACTACTTAAAATGTGCTTGAATTTCAAAGATTGCATAACCTTAACCTCACATTTAACCCTCTTTTTATAGATTCAAGCTAGGGCTACGAATGTAATGTAATTGGTTTTTTTTTTTTGAAGAAAGCAATCAACTTGCTGATGATTTTATTAAAAGGAAAGTCTAATTACAAACTAAATACAATCGATTCCTCCCTCAGAATTTTAGCAAATAAAGGAGGAATATTATTTGAAGTAAAATCTTCCCAAAAGAAATCACTCAAAATCGCATAGTTAGCACAAAGATTTGCTAACTTATTACAAATAAATTTATGATCCTTGCAAATAATAACTCACCTTTCCATTTCCCTTCCAATCCCTTTAAAACCTTGATAACATTGTAGTTATCACCTTACACTATGATACCTTGGTATTCAAGCATCCGATCTTTCAAGACCTCCTTAATAGATTCCACCGCCATGAGTTCTAGCATAGAAATATCCCAGTGAATGCAAGATTAACCATAACCCAATAAAAATCTTCCTTTACTATCCCAAATAACTCCTCCCATTAGTACCCCAGTGTCCCAATCTTCCATCTTTTATATAACAAATAGAAGCATAACTTACAGCATTAGAAGCTATAAGCTTAGAACTATCTTCCTTACCGTCATGTACATATCTCTTTTTGGATCTCCAAGTGAGGTATATAGCATTGCATTAAATTTTAAAGAGAAAAATGTGGCTTTTACTGTACTTTTCCATCCAGACCGAACATTCTTGGAAGGAGTCAAACAAATGCAAACAAAAACCCCATGTATTCAGGTTATTATTAACTTCCTTTAATTTATCACAAATAACCGTCAAATAATTAGTGTCCTCTGTTTCACCGCAGCCTCTAGGACATTCAAATAAATTTTGATTCCTTCTCTGATATAAGAAATTAAAAGTTGGTACATCATTATTACATACCCTCCCCCAAAAAGCTTCTACTTTAGAATTTAATTTGATAATTCTAAAGCATTTCCAATACCAACATTCCTCCTGCTATTGATTTATAAACCAACAAAGAAATAGAATACCCTGAATTCTGATGAACAAGCTCCAGATAATCATTGTATTTATCACTTTGTATCTCCACCCTTTGAATTATTTTGATTAGCTCCTCTCCAAACAAAGTTTTTAGCTTCAAATAATCCCACTCACCATTATTGGTTAGTGAGTCTACCATATTGCTTCCATCATATGAAACTAAAATAAATGTAGGCCAAATGTTCAAGCTTTTATCTAGGATCCATATATCATCCAGTATATCAATAGAGCAACCATTCACTACTCTCTACTTGACTATAGATTTTAGAGCTTTCTTTCCATTATACAGAATTTTACATGTTGATAATGTTCCTCTACCATAACCATTTAATCCATCAAAAGACCCATACCTTTGGTTTAAAAATTTAAACATCAAGGAATTTTTATCTTGGATTACTTTCCAAGCCAAATTTGCTCTAAGAGGTCCCACCACACTTAAAAAACAACGAAGACCTCTACCTCATTTTTTAACTGGTTTACAAAGATCACTCCAACTAACATGATGCAAACTCGCTTTCCCATCTTATTTGTTCCAGATAAACTCTCTACTCAATTTATCCAATTCCTTTAGAATGCCTTTCAGAATTAGAGAAAATGATCAAAAGAATAGAGGAATAGAAAGCAAAACCATTCTTACTAATAAGAATTTTATTGCCAGAGTGTTTGATTTAAAAATGTAGTTTAAAAAGTATTAGTTTTCTTTGGGAAAGATTAATTCTTAAAATTTTAGTTTTGAAATTGAACATGTTATTATAAATAATATATCACCTCAGGAGGCGAACATATCATTCCTTAATGGGTTCAAATTTCAAAACTTTGAATTTATCATAATTATCATAGTCAAATTCAAGGGTGTTTGACTATAATAATCTAGATAAAGGATCATTAATTTCATAATAAAAATCATGATAATAAAATGATATATCTTTCCAAGGAAAGAGAATATCACATATTATCAATCATTTAGATATGACGATAATGATCATTGAATTTAAATTTTTCAAAGATAATTAATTAAAGTTTTGAAATTTTTATTTTTAAAATTTGATATGGTTTCTAAATCTCCTGCGAGCGCAAGCCCTCGTAGTTAATTACATCGTAGGAAACTGAAATTTTCTATGAATACTCTCGATTAAAATAATAGTATGAATTTTATTTAAGAATTCAAAGATTGATGTCAAAGGAGATAAGGGTGACTTTCAATAGGGATTGGATCAAGGTTGAATACTTTTTTTGGAGTCAAAGGAAGAAGGGTAGGAGATATTTAAGATCCAAAATTACTTCAAAAACACATCATCCTGTCCTAAGTATTGGGCTTAAATTTGATTGAAAGTGATTTAAGTTTGAATGATCAATTTTATTAAAAAGTTGGGATTCAATTCCCAAAGGTTGAGGGCTTATAGTCCGAGCTTGCCTCAGAACCCAAGTCTAAAGTGGGTTCTAAAAATTAGTGACCGAACCTAGCTAATGCAATATAAATCTGGACTTACCCAACCCTAGATTTGGGAGCCAGCTAAACCACCTAGGCACTTTAAAATCATGTATCCAGTTATTTATGTAAGAGTGGTGGGAACATTATATTAAGTTAAGTTTGAGGAAAGCGGGGCCAAAATATAGAGCAGATTCTAATTTTCCCCTTTAACTTATGTTGAGTATTTGATGTCTAAGTAAATATAATTAAATATTAAACTCTTTTAAGTTTGTTACTAATATAATGTATGCTAGTCAACTCGATTGAATGAATGAATCAAAATGAAGCAGTTAAAAATTTTTGCTTAAAAATAAGTTTTTCCCTAGATATTGAACAACATCTCCTTGACATATCTGTACCCTCATAGGCTAGGTGATCTGCCAAAACCAACAGGCGGGGAGGTGCCTAACTATGTGAAAGTCGTTGTTAACCCCTTAAGAACTGGCTTGAGGCTAACCAAGAGGGGAGGGGGGTGAATTGGTATTTTAAAAATTCTTTTAACAAAGCACAACAATCATAAACTAAAATCAGCACAGAAATTAAAGTGCAGAAAAATAAATAAACGTAGAAGCAGTGGAAATAGATCACAGAGATTTATAGTGGTTTAGTCAACTCGACCTACGTCCACTCCCTAGAGGCGCCCTCTAGGTATTACACTACAAACGTGACTCTCCTTTTGATCCCACAGTAAGGCGGAGAAGCCCTTACAAAAACCTCATTTCTGCCAACCCCGGCAAGGCAGAGAACCCAACTCCTTTTGCTTCCTCCTGAAGAAGGCAGAGAACCTTGATCGATTGCTGAAGTTCACCTCTCTCAGCTCTTTCAAGGACAAGAAACTCTAGTGGAAGAAGAAGTGGAATAATGCTTGGAGCACCCCTTGTGAATCCCCCTTATAAGCTCCCCCTCATAAAATCCTCTCTCTATCTCTCTCTCTCTCTCTCTCTCTCTCTCTCTCTCTCTCTCTCTCTCTCTCTCTCTCTCTCTCTCTCTCTCTCTCTCTCTCTCTCTCTCTCTCTCTCTCCTCTAGGCTCTCTCAGGTCAAGACAGCAGCAAAAGATATATTTGTATGAGAAAATTTTGGTCCTTTAAATAGAATTTCAAGAACCGACATTAACATCCAAGACTATAGGAATATCATCCTGCCTAATCAGTACAAAGTAATCTCAATAAGCCAGGATGATTTGAGACAAATAGAAGAAAATTGGTTACATCATCTAGACCGATACAATATCATCCAGGCTGATTAGTTCAAATCCAAGTACAATCATCCTAAATAAAGTCTTGCCGATGTCAATCATCTAGGACATCATTCTGGCCGATTCTGTGATTGGCCTGGTCGATGTGATAGTATCAATTAGCCTTAATTGCTTTTCATAATTTCCAAATTAATTTAGGCATAATTGTGCTGCTTTGTCCAGGCCGATGTTTAGTTCATCCTGGCCGATGTTTTAAAATAAAGAATACCTAAATTGATCATGGCGACTGATTCTTTCTGATTTGAGCCTATCATTCCGGCCGATATAAGGATCATCCAGGATGATGTTCCAAATGACGGCTACTTAACCAGGATGCCCTAATTAGAGTTTTTATTTTTAGTCTGATTGTCCTGGCCGATATGAACATCATCCAGGTCGATGTACTCAAAACAGAAAAACTCAGGAAAAACCCCTCAAGTGTGTGTGTGCAAGGTTACTTAGCATCAAGAACCAATTTTACAATTGACTCAAGAATAAGAAAAACATTATATATTGACTCAACCTGAATCTACCCAATCTTGAGCTGGTCTTGAGTTGTGTTCAATCTCGTGGACCTAAAAAATTAGCATATAAGGCAGTCAAAAAAATATGAATGTTTTCTATCATCAAAATTCAAATCCATAATCTCATATTCGCAACAATCTCCACCTTTTTTATGATGGCAAACACACCCAAAAACATTTTAAGTAGTTATGGCAGTTTAATAAAAATAGTGTGACAAAAAAATAGTTCACTAAGTTCCAGAATCAAATTACAAGATACATCAGAATACTCCCCCTTTTGACATCACAAAAAGGAGGTGAAAACTAAAAACAAACTAAAGCAACTAAAACTAAAAGAGAAACAAAATATAGAAAAACAAACTAGAGAAAAAAAAAATAGTAAAACGAGAGCTTCTGATCATCTGAAGGAGGAGGTGGTGGTGGTGGCTGCTGTAAGTAACTAGAGAGCGTAGAAAATTGTGCCCCAAACCAAGCCATGTCCTAGTTATGCTGCTGTTGCTGCTGTTGTGCAACATAGGCATCGAAATGGGTCTCCCACTAATCAAATCCCTCCACCAACTGATCCAGCTAAGAGTGCTGGTGGAGAGGAACATGTTCAGGAATAGGAGCGGGAACGGGAGCCTCCTCCTCCTCGGCCCCTGAGCTTCCCCATCCCCTTCGTGGAGATGAGTACTGTGATGGGCATTGAATGAATTGTTTGAGAGAAGGGTGGCAGATGGTTGGAAAGGAGCAGGATATTGAAGGTTGTATTTGGATGCTAAAATATATGCAATGATGTATCCTAGAGCAAGATTGGGCTTTCTTCTATGACCTGGATTTCGAATGGTAGTCAAATGCTCGATGTAGCAAAAGATCAGGTCTGTGACATTGAATTCTCTATGGGCCAAAATGTAAAAAGTAGTGAGTGAAATAAGTTGAGTGATATGGATTCGATCATCGGCTTTGGGAATCACAGAGGTGCAAAGGAAGTGCTGGATCATTATAGCATCTTTAAGTAAAGCGTTAGTCTCTCCAATATGAAAGGGTTCGTTGGTGTGGCAAAGAAAGTGATTTGCAGTGGATCAGTCAAAGTCAGGATCAGAGACAAGGGTATAAAACTTATCCCAAGTGGTGGACAACTGTAACAGTTCAGCACAATCCTGATATGTGATCTCGATAGGACGTTGATTCACATAAGAGGTGAGAGTATTGTAGGAAGAATTTATGCAGAGGTTTGCATAAAATTCAAAAAGAAGTTCAGATCTAAAGGGGACTATGAGGGAGAGAATAAAGCAAAGAGAGGTGTGAGAGAAAAGATCAAGTACCAGATAAGATAGATAGCCTGGATTGATTATTCAGGAGAGAGTAATGCTCCACTCTTTATAATGATGGTAGGCAGCCTGATCGTCTGCCTCCCGAAATGAGGGTTCAGCATTCCCCTCGAGGAGCTTCCAGATATCTGACAAGCACGCTTTCCACCAGCCATTTAGAAGAAAAAGTAAGAAAACAGTAAGCAACATCAAGTAGAAAGCCAAAGAGAAGGTGTGAAGAAAAAATGGCTGATTTCGGGCTCTATTTAAGGAATCGATCAGATCGTCCAAGCTGATCCTGTGCAATTATTGTGACAGGCCGATTGGTCAAAAAGGTGGTCCGATCATCCGGGTGTTGACCTCGATTTTGCTCAGACTCCTCGTCGAGGAGGTTGACTTGGTCAAATTGACCAAGTCAGACCCCATGACCCTCTCCAATGGGTTTAGTGAGTCGAACTGAGTCTGTTGAGCCTGGACCCGGATCCTGGGTCAACCAGGGTTGACCCAAATTGACCCAAATGCTTTTCAATTGATTTCAAATCGATACCATGTCTTTAAGGCTCAACCCAATTACTCATTTGACTCTCTTGACTGATTTGACCAAACAATCGTTGACTTGGTCAAACCAAGTCTTTAATAGGTTAAAAAAACCTATTTAAAGCCCATTAAAGCCCCATTCAATGGAATTAAAGCCTCCAAACATTTTGAAATTCAAACCCACGACTAATTCCCTCTAAATTCCCTCCAAATCAATCCTTGATATAATCCTAACCATTCCCCTTAGGTTTAGGAGTTTAAATAGAAGGAATTAGGATGTTTTAGAGATCTTTTTCGAAATTCTCTTGCACCAAGTCTCCAAATGATCTGAGAATTAGTGTGAGAGTTCCTGGAGTCCTCTACCACCTTCCCCAATCAAAACCCGATGGTGACACCTCACCGGTGGTGAGATTCAGGCGACCCGTGTTGCGAACCTATTTTTTATGTATTATGTTTTGATGATTGACAAACACTGTATCTCTTGGACTACTTGTTGCTTCTAACTTTTCAAGAATCGAAGATCGGACGATCAAGAAGGAGCCAAGTTCAGGATTGCGTAGGTTTAGGGTTGAGTCAGTCTGTACGTTTGATTTTCACCTTTTGAGTCTACTTGTAATAGTCAAAGAGACTGATGCTATGTAACCCTTCACAAACACACTTGAGAGACTTAGAATTTCTGTTTTAATCATATCGGCCAGGACGATTTTTTGGATCAGCCTGGACGATCAACTTAAAACAGAAAGTCTAATTAAGGATTCTTAATTAAGGCAGCCGATATTAACAGATCCTCCTGGACGATACGTGTATCGGCTAGGACGATAAGCTCAAAATAGAAAGAAGTAGCCTCCATAGTTAATTATGGTATACTGTATTTTTAAATTATCGGCCAGGACGATCCTAGGATCGGCCTGGACGATATTCACAAATTATGTCATAATTGTTCAGGAAATCAAGGAAGTAATTAAGAATGATTGATACGATCATATCATCCTGGACGATCGCAGGATCGGCCAGGACGATCCAGTCAAAAACCTTAAGTTACTTTAGGACGATCAATATCGGCCAGCCAGTATCCAGGGCTATTGTCAGGACGATTTTCCTCTGATTTGAACTGATCGGCCAGGACGATCGTGAGATCGGCCTGGACGATCAAGCCAATTTTCAATCGTCCAGCTTTGCATCCAGGGCTATGCTCTGGCCGATCTTCATTGATTTGTACTGATCGGCCATGCTGATGTCCATATCGGCCTGGACGATATTGTCGGCAACTTGCAATTAATGAGCTCTTTTGAAGCTCTTCTATTTAAGAGCTCTTGTTCAACATTTTTCAAGACCTTTGGCTGCTGCCTTGACCTGAGAAGACCTTGAGGAGAGAAAGAGAGAGAGGAGAGAGAGAGAGGATCTTGTGAGGGGGAGCTTGTGAGGGGATTCACAAGGGTTGCTTCAATTATCGCTCTGCTTCGTCTTCGTCTAGAGTTTCTCGTCCGTGGAAGGGTCGGTAGAGGTAAGGAGTTTACTTTTGGTTTTGGTTCTCTGCCAGCTTCAGGAGGAAGCAAAAGGAGGAAGGTTCTCTACCTTGGCGGGGTGGCAAAAAGGAGGTTCTTGTGAGGGCTTCTCCGCCTAGCCGTGGGGGCTAAAGGAGAGTCACGTTTTGTAGTGCAATACTTGGAGGGTGCCTCCAAGGAGTGGACGTAGGTCGAGTCGACCGAACCACTATAAATTTCTGTGTTCCTTTTCTTACTTCCGCGCTTTTAAATTCCGCATTTATTTTTTGTGGTGTGATTTGGTTTATGCAATTTTTTTTCTTTGTGAAAATAGTTTTTAAAATACTAATTCACCCCCCTCTTGGTTAGCTTGAGACTAATTTCATAGGGCTTAACATCCCTAACGAACTTTCAAGTGGTATCAGAGCGGGATTCGAAAATTAAAGTTTGAAAACTTTTTGAATTTGATCCATGGCTAACATTGGGAATCGTAACACTACGGAAGGGTATTCCATTACCCGATCTCCCCTGTTCGATAACCTACCTTTTGATTTTTGGAAAACTCGTATGTCAACCTTTTTACAATCTACTGGATGCTTATTCAAGAAGGTTATTCTCCACTTTCTCGTGAAATTAATGGTTTTAAAACTGAAGTTGCTTTTACTTGGACTTTTTCGAGAAGCTCAAATAAATGCGAAATGTTTGAACTATTTTTTCTGTGCTTTGAAATCTGAGGATTACATGCGTGTTTCAACTTGCAAAACTGGTAAAGAAATTTGAGATAAATTGTGCATCACTTATGAAGGTACTAATGAAGTTAAACAAACCCGTTTGAACTTTCTCTTGCATGACTACGAACTTTTTCGTATGAAACCTCATGAATCGATTTCTGACATGTACACTAGATTTACTCAGATAGTTACTTCATTGCATGCACTAGGAAATGAACTTTCTAATTATGAAAAAGTTATCAAGATCTTGAGATTCTTGCCTTCATTTTATGATGCAAAAATTACTACCATCACTAAATCTAAAGATTTGAACACCTATTCTATTGATAACTTGCTTGGCTCACTCATTGCTTACGAGCAAGGGGTGAATCAAAGAAATCTTGATGCAGGTGAGAAGAAAAAGGAGAAAACAATTATATTGAAGGCGTACAAATTGGATTATGAAACTTACGGGTTTGAAAGCGATAAAATTACCTTCATCACAAGACAATTCAAAAGCTTTCTAAGGAAGAAACAAAAGCATCATCAAAGTTGGAGAAAAGGTAAGGATCACAAACATGTTAAAGGATCTTCTGATATTGTTTGTTTTGAATGCAGAAAGCCTGGACATGTGAGAACTAATTGCCCTAAGCTTAGAGATCAATCAAGCAAAGAAAAAGGTGATGAGAAAGCTAAGTCTAGGAAGGACAAGAAGAAAAACCAAAGGAGCTTTTGGGCAGAATCTGGTACTGATTCCTCTGAGACTGAACTAGAGGAAGAAACTACAAACTTGTGTTTCATGGGAAAAGATCAAAGTGATCAAGAAGAGGTATGTGAACTTTCTTACGATCAACTTCTTGAAGTTTCAGAAAAAATCCATGCATCATATAGGAAATTAAAGAAAAAAACTCATGCTAGCTTGAAATTAGAATTCTTAAATCTACAAAAAGAGCATAAAATTTTGATTAAAGACCATCAAATAATTGATTCAAATCACATGGCTTTACTTGATGAATTTGATGAGTTAAATAATAATCACGGTGAGTTAGTTGAAGAGCATGATGCATTGAAAATATCACACACATCTCTTGAATCTGATTTTAAGAAGTCAAAGGAGATAAAGAAAAATTTGAGGATTGAAAATGAAGTTTTAAAAAGCACAAGCTTGAAGTTTCAAAATGATTTAGAAGCATGTAAGAAAACTAGGATGACTTCTACTTTTAATCAATTGCCAAAACCTAGGGAGAGGCATTATAACTCAAATCACTTAACGAAATCCCTTTCTGGAGTTAGATGTTTTTCTTGTGGCATGCTAGGACACATCTCACACACTTGTACGATTCACCATAGTACATATTGGGTGTGGAGACCTAAGGTGCATGATCCACAGCATACCACACATGCATTGCATTCTTCTCTTCATAAGAAGGAACCCAAACCTGCTTGGGTTCCTAAAACTAACATTTGATAATTTTGCAGGAGGGCTCTCACAAAAGATCTCGTGAGAGTATGTGGTACCTGGACAGTGGATGCTCTCGACATATGACTGGTGATGCTAGCCAGTTTGTTGCACTAGAGTCCAGGACTGGAGGCAAGGTTACTCTTAGAGACAACACCACCAGGAAGGTGGTAGGAGCAGGTATAATCGGTAATTCCAAGAAACTTATGATTGAAAATGTTTTGCTTGTAGATGGATTGAAGCACAACTTGCTCAGCATCAGTCAATTCTGTGACAAAGGCTTCATCGTGCAATTCTTCACGGATTCATGCATTGTAAGTTTAAGTAACAACACTATTTTGCAGGGAAAGAGGGTCAACAACGTCTACATGCTTGATTTAAATAACATTGAATGTGCTGCTTCTTTTTGCTTAAAAACTATAATTGATGATTCTTGGTTGTGGCACAGGAGGCTTTGTCATGCAAGTATGAAAACCCTTAGGAAAGTGACCTAAAAGGATCTAGTTAGAGGTGTCCCCAAACTTAAGTTTACAAAAGACCACCTTTGTGATGCCTGTCAACTAGGAAAGCAAATTCACTCCTCTTTTCACCCTATTAAGGACATTAGCACCTCTAGACCTTTAGAAGTCCTTCACATGGATTTGTTTGGACCTATTAGCACAGCTAGTTTGGGAGGGAAAGTCTATGGTTTTGTGATTGTTGATGACTACTCGAGGTTCACTTGGACTAGATTTCTTTCACATAAAAATGAGACTTTTGAGGAGTTTAAAACTTTTTCTACTTGGATTCAGAAGAAGCTAGGCAGTGAGATTTTGACCATCCATAGTGATCATGGGGGAGAGTTTGAAAATGAAAGATTTGGAGATTTTTGTGACGACAAGGGGATTAGCCATAATTTTTCAGCCCCTAGGACCCCTCAGCAGAATGGGGTAGCTGAAAGGAAGAACCAGACCTTGGTGGAAGGTGCTAGAGCCATGCTTGCTGAGTATTCACTTCCAAAATACTTTTGGGCTGAAGCGGTTAACACAGCTTGTTATGTGTTGAATAGGGTGAATGTTAGAGTCAAATTATAAAAGACACCCTATGAGATCCTTAAGGGTAGGACACCCAATCTTTCCCACCTTCATGTCTTTGGTTGTAAGGTTTTCATTCACAACAATGGGAAGTCTCACTTGGGAAAATTTGATCCTAAATCTGATGAAGGAGTATTCTTGGGATATTCTAGTATTGGGAAGTCTTTTAGGGTGTTTAACAAGAGAACTTTTAGGGTGGAAGAGATAACCCATATAGTTTTTGATGAGTCTGATCCTAAGAAACTTGGAGTAGAAGATGATGATGTTGGAGAGATTATAAGTGGAGTAGAAAATTTGGGGAAGGGGAGTGAGCACCTAAGTAATGGAGGAGTAGAAGGAGTCACCCAAGGAATAGAAAATTTTGATGAATGGGGAGAAACTTCACACACTTTGCCTAGAGATTGGAGATACTCTACTAGTCACCCCAAGGATTTGATCTTAGGAGACCTTTCTAGTGGAGTTAAGACTAGACATGGACTTAGGAAGGAGGTGAACCACTCTGCTTTTATCTCTATGACTGAACCCACCACCATTAACCAAGCCCTTTCTGATGAGTTTTGGATTTTAGCAATATAAAAAGAGTTGAATCAATTTGTTAGGAATGATGTTTGGGAACTTGTAGAAAGACCTAAGGGACAAAGTGTAGTTGGGACAAAGTGGGTCTTTAAGAACAAAGTGAATGATTCAGGAGTGGTGATGAGGAATAAAGTAAGATTGGTGGCTAAGGGGTACAATCAAATAGAAGGGATAGACTTTGAGGAGACTTTTGCCCCTGTAGCTAGATTGGAAGCCATTAGAGTGCTATTAGCCTTTGCCTGTTATAAAGGATTTAAACTTTTTCAAATGGATGTTAAGAGTGCCTTTTTAAATGGGGAGATAAAAGAAGATGTGTTTGTAGAATAACCTCTAGGTTTTGAGAGTTCTCAATTTCCAAATCATGTGTTTAAATTAAAAAAGGCTTTGTATGGTTTAAAGCAGGCACCTAGAGCTTGGTATGAGAGACTTAGCACATTCTTACTAGAGAGGGAGTTTGTCAAGGGGAGCGTAGACACCACCCTTTTTCTTAAAAAAGTTGGAGATGATTTACTCATTGTTCAGATTTATGTTGATGATATACTTTTTGGATCTTCTAATTAAAATTTGTGTGATGATTTTTCTAAAACAACGAGTAGAGAGTTTGAGATGAGTTTAATGGGAGAGTTGTCTTACTTTTTGGGGTTTAGCATAAAATAATTGGAAGATGAAACTTTTTTAAATCAAACAAAATACATAAAGAACATTTTGAAGAAATATGAGATGGAGAAAGTCAAGCCAATTAACACCCCCATGACTTCTAGTGCTCCATTGGATAAGGACCCAAGTGGTAAGTCTGTTGATCAGAAGAATGATAGAGGCATGATTGGATCTTTACTTTACTTGACTGCAAGCCAACCTGACATCATGTTTAGTGTTTGCCTTTGTGCTAGGTTTCAAGACCCTAAGGACTCCCACATGACTGCTGTTAAGAGGATTTTTAGATACCTTTTGGGGACACAAGGATTAGGGATTTGGTACACTAGACATAACACTTCTTTTGAGATTATTGGTTTTTCTGACTCTGATTTTGCAGGATGCAAGGTGGATAGAAAGAGCACTTCTGGAACTTGTCAATTCATTGGACAATCTTTGGTCTAGTAGGAAGCAAAACTCTGTTGCACTTTCCACTGCTGAAGCTGAATACATTGCTCTTGGAAGTTTTGTGGCCCAAGTCCTTTGGTTGAAACAACAGGTATTGGATTTAGGATTACATGTAAGTACCATCTCAATCTTTGGTGACAATACTAGTGCCATATGCATCTCTAAGAATCCTATCCAACATTCAAGGACTAAACACATCGACATTAGGCATCACTTCATTAGAGATCATGTGACTAAGGGAGACATTGAGTTACACCATGTGATAATTGAAAATCAACTGGCGGACATCTTTACTAAACCACTGGCCTTCGATACTTTCAGCTCTTTAAGGACCAGGTTGGGTGTGATTGACATAAATGCATGAAACTTTTTTCCTTTGTTTTTTTTTTATCTTGCTTTTTATTTTCTTTTGATTTTGGTTCCTTTTTTATTGCTTTATCTTTTTTATTTAGTTTTAGTTTTCCCTTTTGTCTCTCTTTTCTTAGTTTTCAACATCATCGCTAATATGATACTATATTCCTTGTCCTTGCCTTTTGAAAATTGTAGTCAATATGTTTTCTTTTACTTAATCTCTTAGATAGTAGGAATATTTTGTGATTGTGTCTCTTTCTCTAACCTATTTTAGTGGCATAGTTTTCTTGTCTAATCAAAAGTCTATCTCAAATTGATGATTGTTTATGAAATTAGGATCTTTTCTTAAGCTTGCTTAAGCAAATATATCTTGTATTGATAAATATTAAAGTATTTTTATCACATCAATAAGATCCCTCGTTACTCTTGTCTTTGATTATTAATCCTGCTTGTGGTAATTCTTCCTTATGTTAGAGAGAGAGCTCCTATTCTCTAATATCGGAGAAGATATATTCACAACTAAGATTTTTTTTAAGGGACTATAAAAGAGAATCTAGCTTGTAAAAAATAAAAAAAAATTGGCCAATGATGCCAACAAAAGAAGCGCAAAGACGTAAAAAATTAAAAAATCCATAAAAAGATGCGCAAAGCGCCACAAAATTGACAAGAGGCATAAAATGAGCCCACTCAAAAGCAAGCTACTCTCTCTTTTTAAATCTCTTAGAACTTAGAAGTTTTGGTTCTCAAAGGCTTGATCTCGATTATCGTACGATTGTGACAAATTCACCTTACTTCATTATTTCATGAAGATATTTTTCTTACGACAAGTGGTGGGTGGATTCCTTTTCTCATATACAATTAATTATTTGAAATAGGTCATTGATTTCCAAAGATGATTCTACCCTAAGAAGAAGTTTTGAGCTAGGGGTAAACCATGAACGGATATTCTACTATTCTATGGATTAATGCGTTGGTAACTCATTAACTCACAAATTTTTTAAGTCAATCACATGGAATACTATATCATTGACATGCTTTGATTAAAAAAAAAAAAAGGGGTGGGATCGCTTTTGCTTTACTTTCTTGTACCCTCCTTTTTGATATGTCAAAAGGGGGATAAGTTTATGAGGTTCCATTTTTTCATCAATCCTGAATTTTATCTATTAACTATTTTCATAGTGTTTTGTCATCATCAAAAAGGGGGAGACTGTTGCAAACCTATTTTTTATGTATTATGTTTTGATGATTGACAAACACTATTTCTCTTGGACTACTTGTTGCTTCTAACTTTTCAGGAATCGAAGATCGGACGATAAAGAAGGAGCCAAGTTCAGGATTGCGTAGGTTTAAGGTTGAGTCAGTCTGTACGTTTGATTTTTACCTTTTGAGTCTACTTGTAATAGTCAAAGAGACCGATGCTATGTAACCCTTCACACACACACTTGAGAGACTTAGAATTTCTATTTTTACTCATATCGGTCAGGACGATTTTTTGGATCGGCCTGGACGATCAGCTTAAAACAGAAAGTCTAATTAAGGATTTTTAATTAAGGCAGCCAACATTAACAGATCGTCCTGGACGATACGTGTATCGGCCAAGACGATAAGCTCAAAACAGTAAGAAGTAGCCGCCATAGTCAATTATGGTATACTGTATTTTTAAATTATTGGCCAAGACGATCCTAGGATCGGCCTGGACGATATTCACAAATTATGCCATAATTATTCAGGAAATCAAGGGAGTAATTAAGGATGATTGATATGATCATATCATCCTGGACGATCACAGGATCGACCAGGACGATCCAGTCAAAAACCTTAAGTTACTTCAGGACGATCAATATCGTCCAGCCCGTATCCAGGGCTATTGTCAGGACAATTTTCCTCTGATTTGAACTGATCGGCCAGGACGATCATGAGATCAGCCTGGACGATCAAGAAAATTTTCAATTGTCCAGCTTTACATCCAGGGCTATGCTCTGGCCGATCTTCATTGATTTGTACTGATCGGCCAGGCCGATGTCCATATCGGCCTAAACGATATTGTCGGCAACTTGCAATTAATGAGCTCTTTTGAAGCTCTTCTATTTAAGAGCTCTTGTTCAACGTTTTTCAAGACCTTTGGCTGCTGCCTTGACCTGAGAAGACCTTGAGGAGAGAAAGAGAGAGAGGAGAGAGAGAGGATCTTGTGAGGGGGAGCTTGTGAGGGGATTCACAAGGGTTGCTTCAAGGATCGCTCTGCTTCGTCTTCGTTTAGATTTTCTCATCCGTGGAAGGGTCGGTAGAGGTAAGGAGTTTGCTTTTGGTTTTGGTTCTCTGCCAGCTTCAGGAGGAAGCAAAATGAGGAAGGTTCTCTGCCTTGCCGGGGTGGCAAAAAGGAGGTTCTTGTGAGGGCTTCTCCGCCTAGCCGTGGGGGCTAAAGGAGAGTCACGTTTTGTAGTGCAATACTTGGAGGGTGCCTCCAAGGAGTGGACGTAGGTCGAGTCGACCAAACCACTATAAATTTATGTGTTCGTTTTCTTACTTCCGCGCTTTAAAATTCCGTATTTATTTTTTGTGATGTGATTTGGTTTATGCAATTTTCTTTCTTTGTGAAAATAGTTTTTAAAATACCAATTCACCCCCCCCCCTCTTGGTTAGCTTGGGACTAAGTTCATAGGGCTTAACATCCCTAACAAACTTTCAACCCGAAGGCTTGGACGCTCAAGACTTCAATATGACCAATCCGTGGCTCATTTGATCATGGTTTCAAGAGGAGAAGCGTACGAGGAAAGTCTACAAGCTCAACCGTGTCAAATATTTGAAGATCGGACTGTAAAATCCCTTAGAATAGTCCAAAAACATCGCTTTAAATATCTTTTTGAAAAGTTGATTTTCTCTAAACAAACACTTCCCCAAGGTTTCTGTTCATTCATAGAACCTATGTTTAAAATTTCGTCAAATTCAATCAAGTAGATTGAGAGAAATTTCAAAAATAGCATTCTAGGGCTTCAATTTCATCTCTAGAGGCTGAGAGATGATCTCAGCCGTTGATCTGTTGATCAACGGTCGTGGGAGAGCCATCCCGCAGTTAAGATCCACTGCGCGGTCAAATCTCACAGTCACGCCTCCGGTCCGGCTGGATCTCAGCCCTTGATCTCGCACCGCGCATGATCAACGGCCGAGATGGATGCCGACCTGGATGAGTGGCTTGGCGCTGAAATCCGTGCCGCGGCAATCATTGCCAATGATTACGTGGTGGCACAATCATTGGCAATGATTGCGCCGAACCGCGGGAGCTAACCAGAGAACGCCACGCATCCCCGTGACCGCCGCCACCGCCAAATTTAATTTTAAATTCTTTTAAAGGTATTTTAACTTGTAAAATTTGTAGAAAATCCATTTTTGACCAGTTTCTCTCGCACAACCTATCAAATTGCTCGTAATTTAGTTATCTTTTATTTATAACTATTTTTAATTAAAAATACTATATAAATTTTAAAATATTTTTGAAACAGTAAAAGTACTATTTTAAAAATATTAATTTTAATTTTTTATTATTTTATAATATTATAGTTTTAATTATAATATTAATAATTATATTATTTTAATTCATTTTTTTTCACTATTTTGTTCTTGTTTACTATTATTATTATTATTATAATATTTATTTAGATATAAAAATGTATTTTCAAATAATTAAATATTATTCTAATTATTTTATTAGTTAAATTACTTAAAATATCATTAATAATTAGGTTATTGTTACTATTTATATATATATATATATATATATTTAAAATATCTTTTAAATTTCAGAGATTTCAATATTTTGAGTTATTATTTAATGAGTTTTTTAAAATGATTATTTTCCAAGATTTTTTAAAAATTAGCTTTTATTGTATTTAAAACTTCCAAGAATCATTAATTTCACGTTTCAAATCTGTTTTCGACGTGCAACCCCTTGAATTTTGTAAAAAAATACCTACTTTATTTTAAAATTATTTTCAAAACTTAATTCCTACTGTCTGGATAGATTTCTATCTTAGATTGCTATTTTGAGTATTTTTCTTATTATTTAAATATTTATTATTATAATTATTTTGAAATTACAAATTATTTTTAAAAAATTATTTTGAAACCTCGATCGAGTGGCCAGTGAATCTCTCCTATATCTATGTAGATTCAAATGTGATTTATTTTAAATTATCTTATTTTCTGAATATCTACATAAATGTATATTTATAAGTATTTTAAAATCACTTTGAAATTACTATTATTTTAAATTCTAATTTTTGAGATATTCACTCCAATGAAATTTTAAAGATGGATTACATGCATGAAGAGCAATCATGGGGGAGTGGATTAGTGGATTATTGTGTCTCAATCATTCACTTATCCCTTCATTAGGTGTCTTTCCTTTCCTTTTTGTCGTAGTTTGCATGCGTAGGTTGCACCACCACTTAGTTTAGGCTCTCCTAAATCTATGGACATGATGTGTTTACTTCTTTTATATGTTTCCCATGCATTATTACCTTGAGGATTAGTGTAAAACTCTATTTAAGCTCATATAACATAGTGACACCTTAAGGACAAAAATTAAGGACCCGTCTAACAAACTTAGAAATTTTCTAGGGGTTAGGTTAGATCACTGATTAACTTGAAAACCTAAACATTTGAACTTAGAGACATCATAAATATTCCAGAATTTTTTAGGAATTTCTAGGGCTTGTTAGACCCGTTTATTAACTAACCCTAATTAACCTGCTAAATAAGGCCTCAAAACCTTCTGAAAATTGTAATAAATTCATTTTAGGTCAAAAAATTCCCCATAATACCTTGATTATCAAACCTAGAGGAGTCAGTGTTCAGGTTATTCTCCTTAAGTGCCATCGTTTTCTCCTTCTTCCTCTCACCTACATCAAGATTTCTTTGATTCACCCCTTGCTCGTAATCAATGAGTGAGCCAAGTAAGTTATCAATCGAATAAGTATTCAAATATTTCTATTTAGTAATTACAGTGATTTTAGCATCAAAAGAGGAAGATAAGCATTTCAAAACTTTATTAACCTTTTCATAATTAGTGAGTTCTCTTCCTGAGGCATGCAAAGAAGTAACAATCTGAGTAAACCTTGTATACATTTTAAAAATCAATTCAGAAGGTTTCATATGAAAAGTTTGTAATCATACAAAAGAATGTTTTATCGAGATTACTTAACTTCATTTGTGCCTTTATAGGTGATACATAATTTATCCTAAATTTTATTACAAGTAGAGCAAGTGGAAACATGCATGTAATCTTCAGATTTTAAAGCACAGAAAAAATAGTTCAAACATTTTGCATTAAGTTACGCAAGATCTCTTTCATCAAAGTTCATTTAGTAAAAGGTACTTCAATTTAATTCCATTAAGTTCATGAGAAGGTGGAGAATACCCTTCCTTAACAAGTATGCACATGTGATAATCAATTTATTGTAAAAAAGTACACATATGAGTTTTCCAAAACATCAAAAGGAAGATTATCAAACGAAGGTGGTTGTGTAATAGAATATCCTTCCATTATATTATGATTATCATTGTTAGCCATGGATCAAAATTCTAAAAGTTTTCAAACTTAAATTTTATGAATCCCGCTCTGATACCACTTGAAAGTTCGTTAGGGATGTTAAGCCCTTGAGAACTGGCTCGAGGCTAACTAAGAGGTGGGGTAAATTGGTATTCTAAAAATTCTTTAAACAAATCACAACAATCATAAACCAAAATCACCACAGAAATCAAAATGCAGAAAAAGAAATAAATGCAGAAGCAGTAGAAATAGATCACTGAGATTTATACTGGTTCGGTCAACTCAACCTACGTCCACTCCCTGGAGGCTCCCTCTAAGTATTGCACTACAAACGTGGCTCTCATTTTGCTCCTACAGTAAGGTGGAGAAGCCCTTACAAAAACCTCCTTTCCGCCAACCCCGGCGAGTCAGAGAACCCAACTCCTTTTCCTTCCTCCTGAAGCAGGCAGAGAGTCTTGATCGATTACTGAAGCTCACCTCTCTCAGCCCTTCCAAGGACAAGAGATTCTAATGGAAAAAGAAGTGGAATAATGCTTGGAGCACCCCTTATGAATCCCCCTCACAAGCTCCCCCACAAAAAATCTCTCTCTCTCTCTCTCTCTCTCTCTCTCTCTCTCTCTCTCTCTCTCTCTCTCTCTCTCTCTCTCCCTCTCCTTTAGGCTCTCTCAGGTCAAGACAGCAGTAAAAGATATATTTGTGTGAGAAAATTTGGGTCATTTAAATAGAATTTTAAGAATCAACATTATCATCCAGGATGATAGGGATATCGTCCTGGCCGATCAGTACAAAGTAAGCTCAATCAGCCGAGATGATTAGAAGAAAATTAGTTACATCATCTAGGCCAATGCAATATTATCCTGGCCGATTAGTTTAAATCTGAGTACAATTATCCTGAACATCGCCCTGAATAGAGTATGGCTGATGTCAATCATCCAAGACATCGTCCCAGCCGATTCTATGATCGGCCTGGCCTATGTGATCGTATCAAACAGCCTTAATTGCTTTATATAATTATTAGATTAATTTAGGCATAATTATGCTACATCGTCCAGGCCGATGTTGAGTTCATCCTGGCCGATGTTTTAAAATAAAGAATACCTAAATTGATCATGGCGGCTGATTCTTTCTGATTTGAGCCTATCGTCCTGGCCGATACAAGGATTGTTTAGGACGAGGTGCTTAATGATGGCTGCTTAACCAGGATGCCCTAATTAGGGTTTTTATTTTATTCGGATCGTCCCAGTCGATATGAACATCATCTTGGCTGATGTACTCAAAATAGAAAAACTCAGAAAACCCCTCAAGTGTGTGTGTGCAAGGTTATTTAGCATCAAGTACCACTTTTATAATTGACTCAAGAAAAAGAAAAATATTACATACTGACTCAACCTGAATCTACCTGATCTTGAGCCAGTCTCAAGTTGTGTTTTTTATCTTATGGACCTGAAAAGTTAGTAGGCAAGGCAGTCATAAAAAATATGAATGTTTATTATCATCAAAAGTCAAATCCATAATCTCATATTTGCAACACTATGTTATATGATGAATGAAAAACCCTCATCGAGTCTGAGCTTACTTCTTAAGACTGTTAGACTTTCTATGTTAACTTAAAATTTTTAATTTAATTTAAGCAAAAAAGTTTTAACAAGTCCTTAAGAACCTACAATCAGATTCTAGACTAAATCAAAATCAGCATGCAAGAATCGTAAAAAAACTACTAAAAATAGGCAATTCTAATCATAATCAACATTAAATAATCAACATTAATAAATAAATCAATTAAAGTTAAATGTCCATAGACAAGTGCATTTTAATATTACAAAATAGGGTTTGCAGAAAAGTAAAGTAGTCAGACACCACTAACAACAACCCGAATTTCTAATCCTAAGACTTAAGTGACTTTGAGAATGGTTCTTCTTATTATCCACTTCTTCATCCTTCTGCTGCTTCTTGGATCATCGGATCCAGATATCCAAATGAAAAGAAACTCACCCTTGAAAAGGGTGTTATCTTTTCTCTTTGGATATTTTAAAATCATCCTAATTTGGATTTTTAAATGGAGAGGGACTCTCCTCTAAGAGATATCCCTTCTTCTTTGGATTTCAAATTGGATGTCATCCCACTCTCAAAATGTCACTTTAAAATATAACTCAAATTGCATCAAATTATAATCAATCTCAAGCAATTATAATTAATCTCAAGCAATTAATATTTAAAATTTAAAATGCTCAATCACTCACAACATAGAGTGCAAGAAATAAATAGTTAATCAATCAATTCTAAGCTAGCAACCAGCATGTAGTGAAAACCACAAAAAATATGGCATACAACTGCATAAAAGTAAACATTGGCCTAGCCTAAAACTAGAGTTGGTTGTCCTAACAAACCATCTAAAGTATGTGTAAAAGATTGTGTGATTTGGATATGTCCTATGTAGGATATTTGATTGAAGTTGCTTAAGGTTTGATTAGTTGAAAGGCTTAAGGGAACATTTAATTGAGGTTTAAATCTTAATAACTTGAAATAGATTCTAATTATTTGTTGGATACCACCTTTGTTGCTCTCTGAGTCCATGAAGTTTATTTCATCTTCATTGGGGCTAATTTAATAGCCTCGTAGGCCTTGGTTACCACGTGGTACCCGTTATAAATAAGTGACTTAAGTTAATTAAGGTTTGAAAATTAATAAATTTTAATTTGAAAGTGTTCATATGGCACTTGAAAGTCCGTTAGGGTTGTTAAGCCCTTATGAACTAACCAAAGGCTAACACAGAGAGAGGTGAATTGGATAACTTTAAAACCAAAGATAAAACACGATCCAAAATCACCACGAAAAAATAAGTGCAGAAGAAAATAATGCGGAACAATAATAAGAAAAGAACACACCGGATTTATAGTGGTTCTGTCAAACCTTGACCTACGTCCACTCCTTGGAGGCACTCTCCAAGTATTGCACTAAAACAAGTGTCTCTCCTTTAACCCCCACAGCTAGGCGGAGAAGCCCTTACAAAATCACTTTCACCTTCCCCAGTGCGTCGGAGTCGTCGGGTCCTTTGACACCAAAGAGATCTTCTTCTTTGGTGAACATACCTCGAGACAAGCCTTGAATCCGATGGTACTATGGTGCGAGTTTGTCAGAGCAACCGTGTGGAATCCCCTCCACACTCCCTTGAGTTCCACCCATCACAAGATCTTCTCCCTCTCAAACTCCACCCTTTCCTCTCTCCATTTCAAGCTCTCTCTTCAAGTTTCCCCCACAAGAACGAAGCTACAATGGCTGCCAAAGACACTTACAAAGTGTCTTGTCAAGCTTAAATAGAAGCTCTCAAAATGAGCTCATTAATGCAAGTTACCGACATTATCGTCCAAGATGATAGGTATATCATCCTGGATGATCTATACAAATTCAGCTCATCAGCCCGGGACGATTTGGGATGATTAGAAGAAAATTTGTTACATCGTCCTGGCCGATTTCACGATCATCCAGGCTGATTAGTTTAAAACCGATTTCAATCATCCTGATCATTGCCCTGAATTTGAGCTGTCCGATGTAGATCGTCCGAGACATCGTCCTGGCCGATCAGGCGATTGTTGCGGATCTATGATTTTGATGATAGCAAATATTCCTTATTTCTCTATGATTGCCTTATGTGCTAACGTTTCAGGTCCACACGATCAGACTGCAATCTGAAACCAGCTCAAGATTGGGTAGACTAGGTCTGTGTCAGTTTGTAATCTTTTTCCTTTCTTGAGTCTGTTGTATTTGGTGTGGTATCTGATGATTTGTAACTTGGAAGATTTTCTGTTATGCCCTAAAAGATTTCTATGGTAACATCGTCCGGGACGATATTTATATCGTCCTGGACGATCTGACAAAAGTAGAAATCCTAATTAGGGCATTCTCATTAAAGCAGCCGACTTTTTGCAAAACACATCGTCCTGGACGATTTTGTATCGGCCAGGACGATCGGCTCAATTCAGCAAGAATCTGCCGCCATATCTATTTAGGAAAATCTTATTTTTGGATATCGTCCTGGTTATCGGCCTGGACTATAAAATATCGGCCTGGCCGATCCAGGTCAATTTTTCCAAAATTTCTCAGGCAGTTTTGGAAAGCAATTAATGGGGATTTCATCCAGGCCGATCGCAAGATCGTCCGGGACGATTAGACATCGTCCAGCTTCATTTCAGGGCGATTTTCAGGACGATTTTCTTCATATTTGTGCTAATCGGCCAGGACGATTTGGCTATCGTCCTGGACGATTATGGCTGCAACTTGCATTAATGAGCTCGTTTTGAGAGCCTCTATTTAAGCTATGGCAAGGCACTTTGTAAGTGTCTTTGGCAGCCATTGTAGCTTCGTTCTTGTGGGGAAAACTATAAGAGAGAGCTTGAAAGGGAGAGATGAAAGGGTGGAGTTTGAGAGAGGGAGAAGATCCTGTGAGGGGGGACTCAAGGGAGTGTGGAGGGGGTTCCACACGGTTGCTCCGGCGAACTCGCACCTTAGTACCATCGGATTCAAGGCTTGTCTCGAGGTAAGTTCACCAAAGAAGAAGTCTCTTTGGTGTCAAAGGACCCGGCATCTCCGCCGCACCGGGAGAGGTGGAAGTGATTTTGTAAGGGCTTCTCCGCCTAGCTTGGGGGCTAAAGGAGAGTCACTTTGTGTTAGTGCAATACTTGGAGGGTGCCTCCAAGGAGTGGACGTAGGTCAAGGTTTGACCGAACCACTATAAATCCGGTGTGTTCTTTTCTTATTATTGCTTCCGCATTTTAATTTCCGCATCGTTGGTTTTCTATGTGGTGATATTGGTTTTAGTTTTATCTTTGGTTTTAAAGTTTTCCAATTCACCTCTCTTTGTTAGCTTTGGGACTAAGTTCATAGGGCTTAACATCCCCATCGAACTTTCAAGTGGTATCAGAGCGGTTTTCATAAAATAAGTTTTTAAAACTTTTGAATTTTGATCCATGGCTAATCGTACTTTTGCGGAAGGATATTCAATCACTAGACCACCATTGTTTGAAAATATTACATTTGATTTTTGGAAAATTTGCATGTCTACTTTTTTGCAATCGATTGATTTTCGTATGTGGCATATGATTTTAACTGGTTATTCATCACCATCACGTATTGTTAATGGAATTAAAACTGATATTCCTTTTAATCAATGGAATAGAGATGAACGAATGGATGCTCAATTAAATGCAAAGTCTTTAAATTGTTTTTTCTGTGCTTTAAGTTCTGATGATTTTATGTTAATATCCACGTGCACTACCGGTAAGGATGTTTGGGATAAATTGCACACCATATACGAAGGCACTAGTGAAATCAAGCAATCCAAGTTGAATATTTTAATGCATGATTTTGAAATGTTTTCTATGAAACCTTTTGAAACGATTTTAGACATGTATACAAGGTTCATTCAAATTACTACATCATTGCATGCCTTAGGAAAAGATTTTTCAAATTTTGAAAAAGTTAACAAAATTCTTCGATGTCTACTAGATAAATTTGATTCTAAAGTTGTTGCTATTTGTGAGTCTAAAGATTTGAATGATTATTCTATTGATAATTTGATTGGCTCACTCATTGCCTACGAGCAAGGGTTGAGTCAAAGACTTTTGGATGCAGGTGAGACGATCGTTCTAAAAGCCGAAGATACGGAAAGAGGAAGCTTAGTTGGTGACGACAGAAAGGAATTGTCAAGCAAATCACAAAGCTCACCAATGCATAAGCAGAAGTGGAAAAAAGGTAAAATTAGTAAGGATGTTAATATTTCCTCTGACGTTATTTATTTTAAATGCAGGAAACCTGGACATATGAAAAATGAGTGCCCTAATTTAAGAATTCTCCCTGTAAAAGAAAAGGGTAAGGCAAAGTTAAATTTAAACTGGGGAAATAATGAAAAGCAAAAAATCTCATGGGCAGATCTGGTCTCTGAAGCATCAGACCAGGAGAGAGATAATGGTTAAGAGCCTTTCGTATTTTTTTTGTGTTGTGTTTTTGTGTTTCTTTTTTGTTGTGTTTTTGTTTTTATATTTTTTGTTTATTCTTTGAATTTTTTTTTCGTAAAAATTTTTCTCTGATCTACACACACATTCACTTTTCTAGAAATGAAAAATTTACTTCCTAATTTTTCTTGAAATCTTTAGTAAGTTGTGATTGACTTCTCTAAAAACAATCAAAGGAAGGAAACTCATGTTTTTGACTTTCAATCTCTATTTCCTAAAAGAGGTTTTTCTACTTTTGATTTAAAATCTTTTTCATCTTTTAAATTGGTTTTTGAAACTAAATTTTTTATCTCCCTATATTTTATTTATCGCATAGGAATCTTTTGCAAGTTGTTGAATCTAATTCAAAATTTTTTTAATCAAGAAATTCGCTTTATCAATAGTATGGGTTTACTTTTGGTATTTAAGATTTCAGAAAGGTAGCATAATCAAAAAAAAATTGGCCAATGATGCCAAAAATAAAAGAAGCGCAAAGCGCCAAAATTAAAAAATATAGAATACACAAAGTGTATCAAAAGATGCGCAGTGCGCCAACCAATTGTCAAGAGGCATAAAATGAGCCCACTAAATTTTAATGCTTACCATTCTTATACTTCTTAAAGCTTAAGAAAACCCTTGATTTTCGATGCTTGGTTATGAAAATCTTGATTCATGATTCAAATCGTGCATTAATCTTCTATTAGATATATTTTATGAAAGGAGTTTTTGAAAAATTACTGTTTCTTTCTCTAATTTATTCCTTTATTTAGATATTGAATTAAAAAGTTTTTTAGCCTTTTTAAAGAACTTGAGTTTGGATTATCAATTCTTGATTTTCTAACCTTTATTGGGCTATGTGTTGTCAATCCAATTCTACTAAGTTTTTTGATTAAAACCCAGAGGTAACTTTCTCATTTTAAGAACATTTTTTTTTCACTTGATCAGGGAATGTTTTTTGTTCGTTTTGTTTTTTGTTTGTGCCTCCTCTCTTTTTGATAATGTCAAAGGGGGAGAACGTTGTATCTTTTTTCTTTTCAAAAATTTTAAAACAACAAAAATATTTTCATCTCCCCTATTTTTTTTTTTTAAAAAGGATTTATTCTAGTGAGGGGGAGATTAGGAGGATTTACTTTTATGAAAATTTAAATTAAAATGTTTTGCCATCATCAAAAAGGGGAGATTGTTGCGGATCTATGATTTTGATGATAGCAAACATTCCTTATTTCTCTATGATTGCCTTATGTGCTAACGTTTCAGGTCCACACGATCAGACTGCAATCTGAAACCAGCTCAAGATTGGGTAGACTAGGTCTGTGTCAGTTTGTAATCTTTTTCCTTTCTTGAGTCTGTTGTATTTGGTGTGGTATCTGATGATTTGTAACTTGGAAGATTTTCTGTTATGCCCTAAAAGATTTCTATTTTTGGTAACATCGTCCGGGACGATATTTATATCGTCCTGGACGATCTGACAAAAGTAGAAATCCTAATTAGGGCATTCTCATTAAAGCAGCCGTCTTTTTGCAAAACACATCGTTCTGGACGATTTTGTATCGGCCAGGACGATCGGCTCAATTCAGCAAGAATCTGCCGCCATATCTACTTAGGAAAATCTTATTTTTGGATATCGTCCTGGTTATCGGCCTGGACTATAAAATATCGGCCTGGCCGATCCAGGTCAATTTTTTAAAAATTTCTTAGGCAGTTTTGGAAAGCAATTAATGGGGATTTCGTCCAGGCGATCGCAAGATCGTCCGGAACGATTAGACATCGTCCAGCTTCATTTAAGGGCGATTTTCAGGACGATTTTCCTCATATTTGTGCTAATCGGCCAGGACGATTTGGCTATCGTCCTGGACGATAATGGCGGCAACTTGCATTAATGAGCTCATTTTGAGAGCCTCTATTTAAGTTATGGCAAGGCACTTTGTAAGTGTCTTTGGCAGCCATTGTAGCTTCGTTCTTGTGGGGGAAACTATAAGAGAGAGCTTGAAAGGGAGAGAGGAAAGGGTGGAGTTTGAGAGAGGGAGAAGATCCTGTGAGGGGGGACTCAAGGGAGTGTGGAGGGGGTTCCACACGGTTGCTCCGGCGAACTCGCACCTTAGTACCATCGGATTCAAGGCTTGTCTCGAGGTAAGTTCACCAAAGAAGAAGTCTCTTTGGTGTCAAAGGACCCGGCATCTCCGCCGCACCGGGAGAGGTGGAAGTGATTTTGTAAGGGCTTCTCCGCCTAGCTTGGGGGCTAAAGGAGAGTCACTTTGTGTTAGTGCAATACTTGGAGGGTGCCTCCAAGGAGTGGACGTAGGTCAAGGTTTGACCGAACCACTATAAATCCGGTGTGTTCTTTTCTTATTATTGCTTCCGCATTTTAATTTCCGCATCGTTGGTTTTCTATGTGGTGATATTGGTTTTAGTTTTATCTTTGGTTTTAAAGCTTTCCAATTCACCTCTCTTTGATAGCTTTGGGACTAAGTTCATAGGGCTTAACATCCCCATCGAACTTTCAAGTGGTATCAGAGCGGTTTTCATAAAATAAGTTTTTAAAAACTTTTGAATTTCGATCCATGGCTAATCGTACTTTTGCGGAAGGATATTCAATCACTAGACCACCATTGTTTGAAAATATTACATTTGATTTTTGGAAAATTTGAATGTCTACTTTTTTGCAATCGATTGATTTTCGTATGTGACATATGATTTTAACTGGTTATTCATCACCATCACGTATTGTTAATGGAATTAAAATTGATATTCCTTTTAATCAATGGAATAGGGATGAACGAATGGATGCTCAATTAAATGCAAAGTCTTTAAATTGTTTTTTCTGTGCTTTAAGTTCTGATGATTTTATGTTAATATCCACGTGCACTACCGGTAAGGAAGATTGGGATAAATTGCACACCATATACGAAGGCACTAGTGAAATCAAGCAATCCAAGTTGAATATTTTAATGCATGATTTTGAAATGTTTTCTATGAAACCTTTTGAAACGATTTTAGACATGTATACAAGGTTCATTCAAATTACTACATCATTGCATGCCTTAGGAAAAGATTTTTCAAATTTTGAAAAAGTTAACAAAATTCTTCGATGTCTACTGGATAAATTTGATTCTAAAGTTGTTGCTATTTGTGAGTCTAAAGATTTGAATGATTATTCTATTGATAATTTGATTGGCTCACTCATTGCCTACGAGCAAGGGTTGAGTCAAAGACTTTTGGATGCAGGTGAGACGATCGTTCTAAAAGCCGAAGATACGGAAAGAGGAAGCTTAGTTGGTGACGACAGAAAGGAATTGTCAAGCAAATCACAAAGCTCACCAATGCATAAGCAGAAGTGGAAAAAAGTTAAAATTGGTAAGGATGTTAATATTTCCTCTGACGTTATTTATTTTAAATGCAGGAAACCTGGATATATGAAAAATGAGTGCCCTAATTTAAGAATTCTCCCTGTAAAAGAAAAGGGTAAGGCAAAGTTAAATTTAAACTGGGGAAATAATGAAAAGCAAAAAATCTCATGGGCAGATCTGGTCTCTGAAGCATCAGACCAGGAGAGAGATAATGGTTAAGAGCCTTTCGTATTTTTTTTGTGTTATGTTTTTGTGTTTCTTTTTTGTTGTGTTTTTGTTTTTATATTTTTTGTTTATTCTTTGAATTTTTTTTTTCGTAAAAATTTTTCTCTGATCTACACACACATTCACTTTTCTAGAAATGAAAAATTTACTTCCTAATTTTTCTTGAAATCTTTAGTAAGTTGTGATTGACTTCTCTAAAAACAATCAAAGGAAGGAAACTCATGTTTTTGACTTTCAATCTCTGTTTCCTAAAAGAGGTTTTTCTACTTTTGATTTAAAATCTTTTTCATCTTTTAAATTGGTTTTTGAAACTAAATTTTTTATCTCCCTATATTTTATTTATCGCATAGGAATCTTTTGCAAGTTGTTGAATCTAATTCAAAATTTTCTTAATCAAGAAATTTGCTTTATCAATAGTATGGGTTTACTTTTGGTATTTAAGATTTCAGAAAGGTAGCATAATAAAAAAAAAATTGGCCAATGATGCCAAAAATAAAAGAAGCGCAAAGCGCCAAAATTGAAAAATATAGAATACACAAAGTGTATCAAAAGATGCGCAGTGCGCCAACCAATTGTCAAGAGGCATAAAATGAGCCCACTAAATTTTAATGCTTACCATTCTTATACTTCTTAAAGCTTAAGAAAACCCTTGATTTTCGATGCTTGGTTTTGAAAATCTTGATTCATGATTCAAATCGTGCATTAATCTTCTATTAGATATATTTTATGAAAGGAGTTTTTGAAAAATTACTGTTTCTTTCTCTAATTTATTCCTTGCTTTAGATATTGAATTAAAAAGTTTTTTAGCCTTTTTAAAGAACTTGAGTTTGGATTATCAATTCTTGATTTTCTAACCTTTACTGGGCTATGTGTTGTCAATCCAATTCTACTAAGTTTTTTGATTAAAACCCAGAGGTAACTTTCTCATTTTAAGAACATTTTTTTTCACTTGATCAGGGAATGTTTTTTGTTCGTTTTGTTTTTTGTTTGTGCCTCCTCTCTTTTTGATAATGTCAAAGGGGGAGAACATTGTATCTTTTTTCTTTTCAAAAATTTTAAAACAACAAAAATATTTTCATCTCCCCTATTTTTTTTTTAAAAAGGATTTATTCTAGTGAGGGGGAGATTAGGAGGATTTACTTTTATGAAAATTTAAATTGAAATGTTTTGCCATCATCAAAAAGGGGGAGATTGTTGCGGATCTATGATTTTGATGATAGAAAACATTCCTTATTTCTCTATGATTGCCTTATGTGCTAACGTTTCAGGTCCACACGATCAGACTGCAATCTGAAACCAGCTCAAGATTGGGTAGACTAGGTCTGTGTCAGTTTGTAATCTTTTTCCTTTCTTGAGTCTGTTGTATTTGGTGTGGTATCTAATGATTTGTAACTTGGAAGATTTTCTGTTATGCCCTAAAAGATTTCTATTTTTGGTAACATCGTCCGGGACGATATTTATATCGTCCTGGATGATCTGACAAAAGTAGAAATCCTAATTAGGGCATTCACATTAAAGCAGCCGTCTTTTTGCAAAACACATCGTCTTGGACGATTTTGTATCGGCCAGGACGATCAGCTCAATTTAGCAAGAATCTGCCGCCATATCTACTTAGGAAAATCTTATTTTTGGATATCGTCCTTGTTATCGGCCTCGACTATAAAATATCGGCCTGGCCGATCCAGGTCAATTTTTCCAAAATTTCTCAGGCAGTTTTGGAAAGCAATTAATGGGGATTACGTCCAGGCCGATCGCAAGATCGTCCGGGACGATTAGACATCGTCCAGCTTCATTTCAGGGCGATTTTCAGGACAATTTTCCTCATATTTGTGCTAATCGGCCAGGACGATTTGGCTATCGTCCTGGACGATAATGGCGGCAACTTGCATTAATGAGCTCGTTTTGAGAGCCTCTATTTAAGCTATGGCAAGGCACTTTGTAAGTGTCTTTGGCAGCCATTGTAGCTTCGTTCTTGTGGGGGAAACTATAAGAGAGAGCTTGAAAGGGAGAGAGGAAAGGGTGGAGTTTGAGAGAGGGAGAAGATCCTGTGAGGGGGGACTCAAGGGAGTGTGGAGGGGGTTCCACACGGTTGCTCCGGCGAACTCGCACCTTAGTACCATCGGATTCAAGGCTTGTCTCGAGGTAAGTTCACCAAAGAAGAAGTCTCTTTGGTGTCAAAGGACCCGGCATCTCCGCCGCACCGGGAGAGGTGGAAGTAATTTTGTAAGGGCTTCTCCGCCTAGCTTGGGGGCTAAAGGAGAGTCACTTTGTGTTAGTGCAATACTTGGAGGGTGCCTCCAAGGAGTGGACGTAGGTCAAGGTTTGACCGAACCACTATAAATCCGGTGTGTTCTTTTCTTATTATTGCTTCCGCATTTTAATTTCCGCATCGTTGGTTTTCTATGTGGTGATATTGGTTTTAGTTTTATCTTTGGTTTTAAAGTTTTCCAATTCACCTCTCTTTGTTAGCTTTGGGACTAAGTTCATAGGGCTTAACATCCCCATCGGACTTTCAGCGATCATCTCGGCTGATATGATTGTATCAATCAACCATTAATGCTTTCTAAAGATACCAAATCAATTTAGGCATAATTGAGTTTGATCTGTTAGAATAGTTGCTATTTGAATGCTTTACATTTTTGCAACTTATGTAGTTTTGATGATTCCAAATATTATTGTTCAAATGTGTAGTTATCTCCTAAAAATTTTAGAAGATTTGCAATTGCTCTTGTGTGTATTTCAGGAAAATCAGACTCCAGACTACGATAACTTCAAATCAAATTCAACATGAGATACTTTGTTAATTTGAAGTTTGCATTTTTTCTTTGAATTAATTTTGAAAGGGAGTGATTGTAATTGAGTGAATAAAAAAATATACACACACACACATAAGGAGATCATAAAATTTTATACTGATCGTACTGGACGATATCCTATCGTACGGGACGATCAGACAGTTATCTCCTATAGGGCACATGGAACGAATAGGAACTTGCTTGAAATTTTTTTTTTTAAGTCCTGTTCGTCCAGGATAAAATTAATTATCGTACCAGACGATTGGTTCTCTGTAAAATTTTCGTCCAGACGAATTTTATTATCTTACGTGGCGACTGGTCCTCTGGAAAATTTTCGTCCAGACGAAATTAAAATATCGTCTAGGACGATCGGGTCTCTGGAAAATTTTCGACCAGACGAAAATAAATTATCGTCCGTGGCGATTGGTCCTCTGAAATATTTTCGTCCAGACGAAGTAAAATATCATCCAGGACGATCGGGTCTATGGAAAATTTTCGTCCAGACGAACATATTCTCGTCCAAACGATTAACCGACTTAGAATAGTTTTCGGTAGTTTCTAGAACCGACCTAGTAATAACCGTTCGTACTGGACGAACCTAGTTCGTACAGGACGATCATCTGTACGAAGACATTTCATACACATATTCAAATAGGGTCATTTCAGATTGTTTAAGTAAAATCGTCCAGGATGATCCAGGATCGTACAGGACGATCCACTGCGTACAGAATTGAAAACTTGCAGTTTTTGGGCGGTTTTTCTTGTCTTTTATATAAATAGTCCAAATTAGACTGCCACCCAATCTTTTTATCATTTGATCTTTGTGCCTCTTGAGAGAATAGCCAAATAGAGAGTGGAAGAGAGCATTCAAAGGAGGATTCCTACCACTGGAGCGAGAAGGCTTCACTTGGATTTCAAAGGTAAGAGTCTCTACTTGTGAATTTGGATTTCTTCACTCTTTTCCTTCTTCCTTCTAGATTCTTGTGAGAAGATCAGTCAAGGAGATCCGGTTCTCTGCCGACACTTGGAGAGTGTGAACAGCCGAAAGGTTCTCTGCCGACACTTGGAGAGTGTGAATAGCCGAAAGGTTCTCTGCTTACACTTGGAGAGTGTGAACAGCCGAAAGGTTCTCTGCCTACACTTGGAGAGTGTGAACAACCGTAGGGTTCTCTACCCACACTAGGAGAGTGTAAAAGGACGACAGTTCTCTACCAGCACTGTGGATTGTGTAAAAGGACGACGGTTCTCTGCCGCACCGGGTAGTGGTGAAAAGAGTGTGTTGTAAAGGCTTCTCCGCCTTGCTGTGGGTGCTAAAGGAGAGTCACTATTGGTTTTAGTGCAATACTCAGAGGGTGCCTCTGAAGAGTGGATGTAGGTCTGGTTATAGACCGAACCACTATAAATCTGGTGTCATTTACTTTATTGTTTTTACGTTTCCGCACTTTAAATTTCAGTTTTAACAACTCTGTGGTTGAAAAATATTTTTCTACAAACTTTAAAAGAATTTTTTATTTTGGTTCAACTTAATCTTCAAAGAGGGTTTAAAATTTTTTAAGCTACCAATTCACCCCCCTCTTGGTAGCCGTGGGACATTTACTTAGGCTTAACAACCTAATTATTGGACTCAACAAGTGGTATCAGAGCATAGTTTCAAAATCATAAGTTTGAACTACTTTTTGATTAACGTAGATGGCTACTTTTGGAAACCGAAACACACCTGAGGGTTACTCTATCACTAGACCTCCACAGTTTGACAATATTCCTTTTGATTTTTGAAAAACACGCATGTCTACTTTCTTACAGTCACTTGATTATCGCATGTGGATGCTAGTCTAGGAAGGTTACTCAAAACCAACTAGATTAGTTGATGGAGTTAGGGTAGAAACACCCTATGCAGATTGGAGAAATGAAGAACGTGACTTAGCACAATTAAATACAAAATATTTAAATAGTTTCTTTTGTGCTTTAAAATCTGAAGACTACTTACGAGTTTCTACTTGTAAAAGCGGAAAGGACATATGGGATAGACTTTGTATAACTTATGAAGGGACAAATGAGGTTAAGCAATCAAGACTCAATATATTGTTACATGACTATGAATTATTTCGCATGAAACCTAATGAATCTATTTCAGACATGTACACAAGATTCACTCAAATTGTCACCTCTTTGCATGCACTTGGTAGGGAATTAACTAATGCTGAAATGGTTAATAAGATTCTTCGTTATTTACCTACTGCATACGATGCTAAAATTACTGTAATTACAGAGTCTAAAGATCTGAACATTTATTCCATTGACAATCTTCTTGGTTCACTCATTGCTTATGAGCAAGGAGTAAGTCAAAGAAAGATTGATGCAGGTGAACCTAGAAAGGACAAGAATATTGCACTAAATGTGGAAGAGTCAGAAAGTGAACACTCACAACCTGAGGATGAAGACGATATTGCATTGATGACTAGACAATTCAGAAGCTTTTTAAAGAGGAAGCAGAATAGATGCCAACAATGGAATAAAGATAAGTATAACAGAAATGGCAAGGTTTCTAATGAGGTGATTTGTTATGAATGTAGGAAACCAGGTCATATAAAGACTGATTGTCCAAAACTCAAAGCCACTCCTAGCAAGGAGAAGGTAGAGGAGAAACCAATGGTAAAGAAGGGCAAGAAAAAGTTTCAAAGGGCTTTTTGGGCGGACTCAGCTTCAGACTCATCTGAGACTGAAAAAGAAGAAGAAGTCACCAACCTTTGCTTGTTGGCAGATAATACTGAACAATCAGATCAAGAAGAGGTATGTGATTTAACCTATAATGAATTATTTGAAGTTTCTGAACACATGCATGATGCATATAGAAAAATGAAAAAGATGCATGCTAGTTTAGTTTTAGAATTGGAAGAGCTTAATAAGGAACACGATATCCTTAGGAAAGATCATGCTTTAATAGATAACAACCACATGAAACTACTTGATGAATATGATGACTTGAATAAAAATTTTGAAAATTTAAAATCATCTTATGTTGAACTTGAAAAAGAATTTAAGAATTTTAAGGATGAATCTGAGAGCAAAACATATAGAATCAATTATACCAATCGAATCTTGGAAGATATGAATTCATTTTACAAACTCATAATAAGAGCTCTCGAGGATAATAGGAACCCCCCTAAATTTGAAGATTTTACAAATCCTAAATATTATCCTAAATTCATGAAATCCCTTAGAAGACAATCATATGAAAGAAAATATAGGAATATTTTTTCTAATGTTAAATGTAATAATTGTGGATTTTTGGGACATATATCTCACACCTGCACTTTAAAGATGAAAACTAATTTGGTGTGGAGAACTAAGATGTATAAACCTAGACATATCATACATGCATCTGATTATAAATTTCATAAAGGTGAACCCAAACTTGTTTGGGTTCCCAGGTCTAATATTTGAGAATTTTGCAGGAGTACTCTCACACAAGACCTCGTGAGAGTATATGGTACCTGGACAGCGGATGTTCAAAGCACATGACTGGAGATACTGCTCAATTCATAACGCTGGAAGCCAGGAGTGGAGGCAAGGTTACACTTGGAGATAATACCACAAAGAAAGTGGTTGGATCAGGTATGATTGGAAATTTGAAAAACTTTTTCATAGACAATGTGTTATTAGTTGAAGGCTTAAAATATAATTTGCTTAGCATAAGTCAGCTATGTGATAAGGGCTATAATGTAAAATTTTTACCTACTAGCTGCATAATAAGCCTAAATGGGAAAATTGTTTTAAATGGAAAAAGGGTAAACAATGTCTACATGCTAGATTTAAATTGTATTCAATCTCCTACTGCTTTTTGTTTGAAAACTATTTCTGTTGAATCATGGCTTTGGCATAGGAGAATTTGTCATTCTAGTATGAAAAATCTTAGAAGAATTACCCAATAGAATTTGGTGAGAGGTATACCTAAACTAGACTTTACCAAGGACCATCTTTGTGATGCATGTCAATTAGGAAAATAAGTGAAGTCCTCTTTTAAGTCCAATATAGATCTTAGGACCAGTAAACCTTTAGAAATTCTACACATGGATCTTTTTGGACCTGTAGACACTGTAAGTCTAGGAGGGAAGGTATATGGATTTGTTATAGTAGATGATTTTTCAAGATTCACATGGGTTAAATTTCTTTTTCATAAGAGTGAATCATTTGAGGAATTCAGAAATTTTTCAACTTGGATACAAAGAAAACTAGGATGTGAAATAATTTCTATACAAAGTGACCATGGAGGAGAATTTGAAAATGAAAGATTTGAAAATTTCTATAAAGAAAAGGGGATTGATCACAATTTTTCTGCACCTAGAACTCCTCAACAAAATGGGTAGTGGAAAGGAAGAACAGAACATTAATAGAAGCCGCCCGAGCAATGTTAGCAGAATACTCGCTTCCTAGATATTTTTGGGCTGAGGCGGTTAGCACTGCATGCTATGTTTTGAATAGGGTGAATGTGAGATCAAATTTGAATAAAACACCCTATGAGTTGCTAAAAGGTAGAACACCAAATTTGTCTCATTTGCATGTATTTGGTTGCAAGGTGTTCATACATAATAATCGAAAATCTGTCTTAGGAAAATTTGATCCAAAATCAGATGAAGGAATTTTTGTTGGATATTCAAGTGTTGAAAAATCTTATAGAGTATTAAACAAAAGAACTTTAGTCATTGAAGAAACCACACATGTTGTATTTGATGAAAGTGGAAACATGGAAGAGCCAAATGTTGTTGAAGAAGAAATTGAAGAAAACTCCCAAAAGATTGATAGATTAAATTTGGAAGAAAATGTGAAAGAAAATTTGGAAAGAGAAGACCCTTTGCCTAGAGATTTGAGATTTTCTAAAAACTACCCAAAGGAATTAATTATAGGTGAACCAAGTGAGGGTGTTAGAACTAGGCGTGGATTAAACAAGGAAGTCAATCATTCAGCCTTTATTTCAACTATTGAACCCACTAACATTGATCAAGCACTTTTTGATGAATTTTGGATATTGACCATGCAAGAAGAGTTAAATCAATTTGTAAGAAATAAAGTTTGGGAACTAACTACAAGGCCAAAAGATCAAAGTGTTGTTGGAACCAAGTGGGTGTTCAAAAATAAAATGAATGACTCAGGAGTAGTCATTAGAAATAAGGCTAGATTAGTAGCTAAGGGGTATAATCAAATTGAAGGAATTGATTTTGAGGAACTTTTGCCCCTGTAGCTAGACTTGAAGCAATTAGGGTTTTACTAGCCTTTGCCTGTTTTAAAGGTTTTAAATTGTTTCAAATGGATGTCAAAAGTGCATTTTTAAATGGGGTAATTGAGGAAGATGTTTTTGTAGAACAACCTCCAGATTTTGAAAATTCTAAATTTCCAAATCATGTTTTCAAATTAAAAAAGGTATTATATGGATTGAAACAGGCACCTAGGGCTCGGTATGAGAGATTGAGCACCTTCCTACTTGAAAGATCTTTTGAAAAAGGAAGTGTGGATACAACTCTCTTTTTAAGGAAAATTGGAAAGGATATACTTATTGTTCAAATTTATGTGGATGACATCATCTTTGGATCTTCAAATAAACATCTTTGTGATGATTTTTCTAAAATAATGAGTAGTGAATTTGAAATGAGTCTAATGAGAGATTTAAATTACTTTCTATGATTTAGCATTAAGCAACTTGAGGAAGGTACTTTTTTTAGTCAAACTAAATATATTAAGGACATCCTCAAAAAATATGAAATGGACAATGCTAAACCTGTTAGTACACCAATGAGTTCTTCAGTTCAGTTGGATAAGGACCTTAAGGGAAAATCTGTTGATCAAAAGAAATTTAGAGGGATAATTGGATCTTTACTTTACTTGACTGCTAGCCGACCAGATATTATGTTCAGTGCTTGCTTATGTGCTAGATTTCAATCAGATCCAAAAGAATCACATTTGACAGCAGTGAAAAGGATTTTAAGATATCTACTAGGAACTCAAAACTTAAGGATTTGATATCCTAAGTTTAGCTCTTCATTTGAAATTATTGGTTACTCAGATTTTGACTTTGCAGGCTGTAGAGTGGATAGGAAAAGCACTTCTAGAACATGTCAATTCATTGAAAATTCATTAGTTTCATGGTCTATTAGAAAACAAAATTCAGTGGCACTATCTACTGTAGAAGTAGAATACATTGCACTAGGAAGTTGTGTGGCACAAGTACTTTGGTTAAAACAACAGTTGATTGATTTAGGATTAACTATAGGCACTATTCCAATTTATTGTGACAATACTAGTGCTATTTGCATTTCCAAAAATCATATTCAACATTCTAGAACCAAACACATTGATATAAGGCATCATTTCATAAGAGATTATGTATCCAAAGGAGAAATTGAACTCATACATGTTTCAATTGAAAATCAACTTGCAGACATATTTACAAAACCTTTAGCCTTTGATACCTTCAGTACTTTAAGAACAAGGCTTGGTGTTATTGATTTGAATGCCTAAACAAAATGTCTTTGCAACATTGATATTTGTATTGTTTTGTTTTTGATTTTGTGAAATTTTGTGTGTTTTGAATGAATTGTTTTTGGGTCTATGGTTTTGTTTTATGTTTTCAGTGTTTTTTGAATGTTTAGTTTGATTTTCTTAATTTAAAAATCAAAATTAAAAAAATTGGAGGAAATCGTCCGGGACGAATCTGGTTTCGTACGGGACGATATGTGAAAGAACAGTTTGCGCGAATTTTAACCGTTTTGAGAGCAGTTTTTAATTAGATCGTCTGTACGATCTGACGATCGTGCAGGATGAAAATATTTTTTCTCATACGTCGGGACGATTGAATGGAGCGGTTGAGTGGATAAGACAATTTTTAATATGGACTTCGTCTGTACGAAGTTTTCGTTCGTCCAGACGAACAGGTGTCGGTTCATTGTAGGGGACGGTTTTCAAGAGACATTAAAACGGTTACTTTTTGATCGTCTGTATGAAAAAATTTTGTCTGTACGATCGGTCAAGTCAAAAAGCCTGTACGAAGGGACGCATCGTAAGTTGTGTTGATTACGAAAAGCCGTTACATTTTGGACGAATTGGATCATCTGTATGAAATAATTTCGTTCGTCTATTTTCGTCCAGGACGAATATTTTCGTCCAGGACGAACGTATCGTTTTTCTTTAAATATGAAGGCTTTCTAACTTAACAATCACACTTCCAAACTTCATTTTCAATCCCTTTCTACTTCAAATCGACAATGACCTCCTCAAGCAAGAGAAAAAAGGTGTTGGTGAAGAAACCAAATAGGAATGCCTCAGACAACTTTCTTTCTAAGGCGAATGAGGAATCCTTTCCTCATTTAGCATCCGCCAAAATCACTCCCTCTCGCATTCTAATTCAAACTGAGTTAAAATTTCGGGTAATGCACCTCTTTGCCTCAACCCAATTTCATTTTATACTTTCTCTCGTCCACTTCTACAACAAGCAAACCTACCACTATTTCCTAGCGAACATGAGCTTTAATTCCGACCACTCCTCCATTAGTTCTTATGTCTTCAAGCAAAAAGTTGAGATCACCAAGCACGACCTTGGTGCATTTTTGAACTTAAGAACTGAGGGAAATAGAGCTCACACCCTAATGTCAGAAACCAGTTTCAAATGGCATATTGTCAATAGGGTAATTAGAGAAAATGATCTTAACTATCATGTCGCTAGAGTCTCCGGTATGACCCAAGATGCCCGAATCATCCAGCATATTCTTTGATCTTCAATCATTCATAAAGCTGGTGATAGGATTAATATTACCCCTCTTCTTTCTGCTCTAACTTTTTTGCTTATGGAATGTCATCCTATTGACGAAGCCCAACTTATCATAGATCATATCTTTGAGCTTTCAGAAATAGGACATGCAGATCAGAAGAGGAAGAAGAACATTTCATTAGGACACTTAATCACTTACATTTTGGAAAAGAAATACAACTTAGTGCATCCTGATGAAGAATACGAAGAGCCAGTATACTATAATGATGCTTCCTTCACATGCTAGTGCTTCAGAGGAGGAAGAAGAAGGAGAGCAAACTTCTGCTCCTCAGTCAGATTATCAGAATCTGATTGAAAGATTAGAGACTCACATTGATCAAAGGTTTGATCAATTTGATGCTCAACTTACGCAGCAGCAACAAGACATTTGTAATATATAAATGAAGTACATGAAATTAATACCAATGTAATGTTGATGGCCTCCTACTTCAACCTTTTTGGAGGCATTCCACCTCCTCCTCCTCCAGAATAGTAGAGATAAATTTCTGTGTGTTTGTTGTATTCGTTTTTTTTTTGTTTTTATTGTGTCAGTTTCAATGTTAAGTGTTTGTGTTTATGTTTGTTTTTTTTTTCTTTTAAGTTCAATATATTTTCTTACTTGTTTTTAAGATATAATGAAATGTGTAATCCGTTCATTAATATCAATGGATGTTTTTTTTATTTGATTTGTTTTTGAAATGTGGTTAATGTTTATGAATTTCATTAGTATTACTTAATCTTCATAGTGCTTAAATTAGATTGTAATTTGAGATTATCTATATTAGAAAATCTAGTCTTTCTAAATTTAAAAGTTGTTTATAACTTGTTGTAATTAGAACTTTTAAATTCATGTTTATTCATTTAGACTACATAAAAGTTAATATTACTATTGCAATTTAGATGTTTTCTTATTTTATATTTCTATGCTCAAGTGATATTTATCCAATTAGAAATATTTGAAATTTTAGATTATAGATTTTGGAAAGAATTTGTCTCAATTACTCTTGAAAATTGTACAAAAAGTACAAAAATCAAAAAGAATTCGTAAAGATTTGCAAAGTGAAAAAGAGGCACAAAATAAGCCCAACAAAAAAAAAGCACAAAAATGTGCCTCAAAATTTTTGAAAAAGATGCGCAAAGCGCCACATGTGGTAATTCTCTTCTTTCCAAATTCTTTCAATCTCCTAATTCAAATTGATCTTATGTTCATTTATATTCTATTGAACTTTGAAATATAGAATTTTTATACATCTCTCTTGTAATGATTTTCTATAGTCGAATGTCTAAATTGAATCATGTCTTTGATAAATTCTTCTTACTTACAATGTTATATCACTTCTTAAATTTTATGAATTTTTATGATTGACCTAATGTTTTTAGTTTAAAATTGCATACCTTATTTCAATCACCATTTAGATTAAATTTTCAAATGAATTTCATATAATTACTTACATTTCTCATCTATTTCTTCTTCCGTTTTTGTTGTTGTCAAAAAGGGGGAGAAATTATTGTGTTGGTATTGATTTGTTTTGTTTTAATTATTATTGTTTGCATTTTGCTTTTGTTATTGTTTATGTTAAATTTTTTTTTGAAAAACAAAAATATTTTCTTTGCTTCAAATTGCCTCCTTATTTTTCATGTATTCATAAATTCAGGGGGAGTTTAGGAAATAGGAGATTTGTTTAAAATTGAAACCAAACAAACAATAATTGTTTTGCCATCATCAAAAAGGGGGAGATTGTTAGAATAGTTGCTATTTGAATGCTTTACATTTTTGCAACTTATGTAGTTTTGATGATTCCAAACATTATTGTTCAAATGTGTAGTTATCTCCTAACAATTTTAGAAGATTTGCATTTGCTCTTGTGTGTACTAACATTTCAGGAAAATCATACTCCAGACTACGATAACTTCAAATCAAATTCAACATGAGATACTTTGTTAATTTGAAGTTTGCATTTTTTTCTTTGAATTAATTTTGAAAGGGAGTGATTGTAATTGAGTGAATAAAAAAACATACACACACACATAAGGAGATCATAAAATTTTATACTGATCGTACTTGACGATATCCTATCGTACGGGACGATCAGACAGTTATCTCCTATAGGACACATGGAACGAATAGGAACTTGCTCGAAATTTTTTTTCTAAGTCCTATTCGTCCAGGACGAAATTAATTATCGTACCAGATGATTGGTTCTTTATAAAATTTCCGTCCAGACGAATTTTATTATCGTACGTGGCGACTGGTCCTCTGGAAAATTTTCGTCCAGACGAAATTAAAATATCGTCCAGGACGATCGGGTCTCTAGAAAATTTTCATCCAGACGAAAATAAATTATCGTCCGTGTCGATTGGTCCTCTGAAATATTTTCGTCCAGACGAAGTAAAATATCGTCCAGGACGATCGGGTCTCTGGAAAATTTTCGTCCAGACGAACATATTCTCGTCCAAATGATTAACCGACTTAGAACAGTTTTCGGCAGTTTCTAGAACCGACCTAGTAATAACCGTTCGTACTGGACGAACCTAGTTCGTACAGGACGATCATCTGTACGAAGACATTTTGTACACATATTCAAATAGGGTCATTTCAAATCGTTTAAGTAAAATCGTCGAGGATGATCCAGGATCGTACAGGATGATCCACTGCGTACAGAATTGAAAACTTGCAGTTTTTGGGCCGTTTTTCTTGTCTTTTATATAAATAGTCCAAATTAGACTGCCACCCAATCTTTTTGTCATTTGTTCTTCGTGCCTCTTGAGAGAATAACCAATGAGAGAGTGGAAGAGAGCATTCAAAGGAGGATTCCTACCACTGGAGCGAGAAGACTTCACTTGAATTTCAAAGGTAAGAGTCTCTACTTGTGAATTTGGATTACTTCACTCTTTTCCTTCTTCCTTCTAGATTCTTGTGAGAAGATCAGTCAAGGAGATCCGGTTCTCTTCCGACACTTGGAGAGTGTGAACAGCCGAAAAGTTCTCTGCCGACACTTGGAGAGTGTGAACAGATGAAAGGTTCTCTGCCTACACTTGGAGAGTGTGAACAGCCGAAAGGTTCTCTGCCTACACTTGGAGGGTGTGAACAGCCGTAGGGTTCTCTGCCCACACTAGGAGAGTGTAAAAGGACGACGGTTCTCTGCCAGCACTATGGATTGTGTAAAAGGATGACGGTTCTCTGCCGCACCGGGTAGTGGTGAAAAGAGTGTGTTGTAAAGGCTTCTCCGCCTTGCTGTGGGTGCTAAAAGAGAGTCACTCTTGGTTTTAGTGCAATACTCAGAGGGTGCCTTTGAGGAGTGGATGTAGGTCTGTTTATAGACCGAATCTCTATAAATCTGGTGTCATTTACTTTATTGTTTTTATATTTCCGCACCTTAAATTTCAGTTTTAACAACTCTGTGGTTAAAATATATTTTTCTACAAACTTTAAAAGAAATTTTTATTTCGGTTCAACTTAATCTTCAAAGAGGGTTTAAAATTTCTTAAACTACCAATTCACCCCCCTCTTGGTAGCCGTGGGACATTTACTTAGGCTTAACAACCTAATTACTGGACTCAATAAGATCGGTCTGGACGATATAAATATAGTCCTGGCCGATTTCCTAAAACAAAGAATTCCTAAGCTGATTATGGCGGTTGATTATTTTTGAATTAGGACTATCGTCCTGGCCGATCTCAATGTCGGCTGCCTTAATGAGGATGCCCTAATTAGGGTTTCTGATTTTGGACATATCGTCAAAGACGATATAAATATCGTCCCGACAATATTTCCAAAAATAGAAATCTTATAGGGAACAACAGGAAATCTTCCAAGTTATAAATCAACAGATCCCACACCAAATACAACAGACTCAAGAAAGGAAAAAGATTAAAAACTGATATAGACATAGTCTACCCAATCTTGAGCTGGTTCCAAATTGCATCGCGTGGACCTGAAACGTTAGCACATAAGGCAATCGTAGAGAAATAAGGAATGTTTGCTATCATTAAAATCATAAACCATAGATCCGCAATAATCTCCCCCTTTTTGATGATGACAAACAATTCAATTTGAATTAAAAAAAAACAATTTCTCCTAATCTCCCCCTCACTAGAAGAACCCCTTATAAAAAAATAGGGGTGATAAAATAATTTTTTTTTTGTTTTTTAAAATTTTTGAAAAAAAAAGATACAAATTCAACATTACGTTCTCCCCCTTTGACATTATCAAAAAGAGAAGAGAAACAAAAAACATTTCTTGATCTAGTGAGAAAACAAAATTTTCTTAAAATGATAAAGTTACCTCTTATTTTTAATCAAAATCATAGTAGAATCAAATTTGACAATGCATAGCCCAGAAAAGGTTAGAAACTCAGAGATTAATAAGCCAAACTCAAGTTTTTTTAAAAGGCAAAAAAACTTTTTAATTCAAGATTTAAATCAAGGAATAAATTAGAGAAAGAAATAATAATTTTTCAAAAACTCCTTCCATAAAATATATCTAATAGAAGATCAATGCATAAGTTTTTAAATCAAGAATCAAGATTTTCAAACTCAAGTATCAAAAGTATCAAGGGTTTTCTTAAGCCTTTTAAGAAGTACAAGAATGGTAAGCATTAACTTTGTGGGCTCATTTTATGCCTCTTGATAATTTGTTGGAATACTGCGCATCTTTTGATACACTTTGTGTATTATATATTTTCAATTTGGCATCTTTGCGCATCTTTTATTTTTTGTATCATTGGCCAATTTTTTGAATATGCTTCCTTTCTTAATTATTAAAAAAAACAAAGAAAAATCCATCTTAGTGACAAAGCAAATTGCTTGATTAAGAAAATTATGAGTTAGATTCAAAAACTTGCAAAAGATTCCTTTGCGATAAATAAAACATAGGGAGATAAAAAATTTTATTTTAAACCCAATTTAAACGATGAAAAAGATTTTAAATCAAAATTAGGATAACCTTTTTTAGAAACAGAGATTGAGAGTTAAAAATAAATGAGTTTTCTTCCTTTAACTGTTTTAGAGAAGTCAAACACAACTTACCAAAGATTTCAAGAAAAATCAGAAAGTATATTTTTCATTTTTAGAAAAGTAAATGTGTGTGTTTATGGGAGAAAAAACAATTTAACGAAAAATAAAACACTAAAAATAAAAAAAAATAAAAATAAATGAAAAAAAGAAAAGACACAAATAAGGCATTTAACCATTATCTCTTTCTTGGTCTGATGCTTCAGAGACCAGATCTGCCCATGAGATTTTTTGCTTTTCATTATTTCCTCAGTTTAAATTTAGCTTCGCCTTACCCTTTTCTTTTGCAGGAAGAATTCTTGGATTAGGGCACTCATTTTTCATATGTCCAGGCTTCCTGCATCGAAAGCAAATAACGTTAGAAGAAATATGGACATCCTTACCATTTTTACCTTTTTTCCACTTTTGCTTATGCTTTGATGAGCTTTGTGATTTGCTTGACAAGTCATTGCATTCGTCACCAATTAAGCAATCTTTTTCCGTATCTTCAGCTTTTAAAACAATGTTTCACCTGCATCCAAAAGTCTTTGACCCAATCTTTGCTCGTAGGCAATGAGTGAGCCAATCAAATTATCAATAGAATATTCATTTAAATCTTTTGATTCACAAATAGCAACTACTTTAGCATCAAACTTATCCAGTAGACAACGAAGAATTTTGTTAACTTTTTCAAAATTTGAAAATTCTTTTCCTAAGGCATGCAATGATGTTACAATTTGAATGAATCTGGTATACATGTCTAAAATCGTTTCAAAAGATTTCATGAAAAATAGTTCAAAATCATGCATTAACAAATTCAACTTGGATTGCTTGATTTCACTAGTGCCTTCGTATATGGTGTGAAATTTACCCCAAACTTCCTTACCGGTAGTGCACGTGGATACTAAAATAAAATCATCAGAATTTAAAGCACAGAAAAAGCAATTTAAAGACTTTGCATTCAATTGAGCGTTGAGTTGTTCTTCCCTATTCCATTGAATAAAAGGAATATCAATTTTAATTCCATTAACAATTCGTGATGGTGATGAATAACCAATTAAAATTATATGCCACATGCAAAAATCAATCGATTGCAAGAAAATAGACATGCTAGTTTTTCAAAAATCAAATAACATATTTTTAAACAAAGGAGGTCTGGTGATTGCATAACCTTCCACAATATTACGATTAGCCATGGATCGAAATTCAAAAGCTTTTAAAAACTTATTTTTTGAAAACTTTGCTCTGATACCACTTGAAAGTGCTCAGATGGCACTTGAAAGTTTGTTAGGGTTGTTAAGCCCTTATAAACTGGCCCAAGGCTAACAAAGAGAGAGGTGAATTGGATAACTTTAAAACCAAATATTAAACACGATCCAAAATCACCACGGAAAAATAAGTGCGGAAGAAAATAATGCGGAAGCAATAATAAGAAAAGAACACACCGGATTTATAGTGGTTCGGTCAAACCTTGACCTACATCCACTCCTTGGAGGCACCCTTCAAGTATTGCACTAAAACAAGTGTCTCTCCTTTAGCTCCCACAGCTAGGAGGAGAAGCCCTTACAAAATCACTTCCACCTTTCCCGGTGCGGCGGAGTCGCCGGGTCCTTTAACACCAAAGAGATCTTCTTCTTTGCTGAACTTACCTCAAGACAAGCCTTGAATCCGATGGTACTAAGGTGCGAGTTCACCGGAGCAACCGTGTGGAATCCCCTCCACACTCCCTTGAGTTCTCCCTCTCACAGGATCTTCTCCCTCTCAAACTCCACCCTTTCCTCTCTCCCTTTCAAGCTCTCCCTTCAAATTTCCCCCATAAGAATGAAGCTACAATGGCTGCCAAAGACACTTACAAAGTGCCTTGTTAAGCTTAAATAGAAGCTCTCAAAACAAGCTCATTAATGCAAGTTGCCGACATTATCATCCAGGACGATAGATATATCATCTTGGCCGATCAATACAAATTCAACTCATCAGCCTATGACAATTTGGGATGATCAGAAGAAAATTGGTTACATCTTCTTGGCCGATATCACGATCGTCCAGGCCGATTAGTTTAAAACTGATTTCAATCATCCTGATCATCACCCTGAATTCAAGCTATCCGATGTAGATCGTCCAGGACATCATCCCGGCCGATTAGGCGATCGTCCCGTCCGATGTGATCGTATCAATCAACCAATGCTTTTCAAAGATACCAAATCAATTTAGGCATAATTGAGTTAGAACGGTCTGGACGATATAAATATCGTCCTGGTCGATTTCCTAAAACAAAGAATTCCTAAACTTATTATGGCGATTGATTCTTTCTGAATTAGGACTATCATTTTGGCCGATACATGTATCGTCCAGGCCAATCTCAATGACGGCTGGCTTAATGAGGATGCCCTAATTAGGTTTTCTGATTTTGGACATATCGTCTAGGACGATATAAATATCGTCCCGGCCGATATTACCAAAAAAAAAAAATCTTGTAGGGAACAACAAGAAATCATCCAAGTTATAAATCAACAGATCCCACTCCAAATACAACAGACTCAAGAAAGAAAAAAGATTACAAACTGACACAGACCTAGTCTAACCAATCTTGAGCTGGTTCCAAATTGCAGTCTGATCGTGTGGACCTGAAACGTTAGCACATATGGCAATTGTAGAGAAATAAGAAATGTTTGCTATCATCAAAATCATAAACCGTAGATCTGCAATATAATTAATGTTGGTTGATTGCTGGTTTTAAGGTTGATTATAGATTTCTGGAGTTTTAGAGTGATTTTCAAGTTTTAGGAATTTTTGGATTATTTTAATCATTTAATGAAGGAGTTGAAATCTGACTTTTTTAATTAAAATTAAATTCTAGAAAGTTAATATTTTTATAAAATATTAGACCTTAAGATGAGTTGTTATATACTATGTTTGATAGATTTAGATTTTTCTACATTTAGTGATGAAGGTTTGAAGACTTGACTTGATTTTGACTTAAGTTTGACCAAAAGTTGACTTTTTTCAAATTTAACTGATTTCTGATTGTTTGATATTTTAAAAAAATATTAGATTTTTATATGAGTTTAATTCATTGGAGTTTGTTCAATTTAGATTTTTTGAAATTAGTTATAATTTTTCAAATTTTGATGCTTTTATTAAATATTTAAAAATTATTTAATTAATGGTCTTTTTATGATTTTGCTCCAAATGTAATCCAAACTCCTTGAAATCAACTCCAAAGGTCAGGAATGACCTAAGAAAAGATTCCCAAATTTTTGGGATTTTTTTTTTTAAATTTTAAATTATTTAAATATTGAATTTCACTTAAATTAAATTTATATTCAATTTGCTGTCAATTCAAAGGGCTTTTATTTTTCATTAATTAAGGTTTGTGTTCTAGTCTGTTAGAGGTATCATTTGTATTTTTTGGATTTAAATTTGATTTATTAGAATTTTTGGAAGATTTAATACTTAATTAAGGGTTTAATCTTAAGAAAATCAATTCTGGGGCTTAATGAATTTTAAAACCAGTAAAAAAATTTTCTTAAGGCTGGAAATATCACTAAGTTCAAGTTTTCAAAGTTTTGAGTCAAAAGGATACGAATACTTACCATTAGATTTTTCTAAGTTTTCTAAACATAGGTCCTTAATTATTGTCCTTTATGATGTCACTAGATTGTATAGGTTTGAATCAAAGTTTTGCTAACCCTTGACCAACATGTACATGCATAAACACAATCACAATCAATTCAAAGTTTTACTAACCTTTGAATCAAATTTTAATATGAGAGCATAAGCTAGGTGGTGTGTCCTTCTTAAGCATGCAAGAGACAGAATATACTAAATAAATTGGAAGATTAATCAATGAATAATTAACAAAATAATCACTCAATGATTAATCCATACCCATCAATATTATTCAATCAAGCTTAATCTAGGTTCAAAATTTTAAGGGATCTCTCAAAATTATATATATATATATAATTTTAAAATAGTTTTAAAAAATATATATTTATATATAAACCTATACATAAAGTTATAAGCTTTAGAATAAAATAATTTAAAAATATTATTAAAATAATTTTTAAGGGCTTGAGAGATCCTTTGAATTTTTAAATTATTTGAAAATAAAATTTTAATTTTAAAATAATTAATATAATATTTAATTAAATATTAAGGACAATCAAATAATTCAAGTTAATCAAAATAAATTAAGTTTTAAATTTTGAAAATAGTTTTAAATTAAAATTCTTAATTTTCTGAAAAGTTTAATATATCATTTATATTTTTTATAATTAATTTGAATTTGTTTGGAATTTTTAAAGTATTGAATTAACTAATGTATTTTAATGAATTTAAAATTAATTAATAAAAATAATAAAAATTAAATCAAGTTGAATTAAATCTTTGAAATTTTTGAAATTTTAAATTTTTAAAATAGTATTTAAATTTAAGTTTAATAAAATAGTTTTTAAATACTTAAATGTTTAAATATTTTAAAATTAGTTAAATTATATATATATATATATATATATATATATATATATATATATATATATATATATATATATATATATTATCTTGAATTAAATTTTATTTTTAAAATTAAATACTTAATAATAATTCTCTAATTTATTATTAATACTCTCTTTTTTTGGTTAATGTTTGAAAATATTTAAATTAATGCTAAGAAATTATTAATTAAATATCAATATATTCAAATGATTTAAAATATTCAAATGAAATATCTTAAATAAAATAAAATTTCAAATTAAATTGAATATATATATTTTTAATGAAAATACTTTTATATATATATATATATATATATATATATATATATATATATATATATATATATATATATATATATATATATATATATATATATATATATATATATATTAAAGCATATTTTAAATACTATTTTAAATTTTATTAAACATTCTACATTATCTTAATTAAATATTAACTTAAAATAATAATTTTTTTTAAATTATTTTAAAATATATTTAATATTTTAACTTATTATTAGTTTTAAATTAATATTTTTAATTTTCTAAAAATATTATATAAAATAAAATTTTTTTATATAATTTTAAAATAGTCTAAACTAATTTTTAGAAGAAATTTGAATTAAAAATGATTTTAAATTAAATTGAAATCATTTTAAATCAATTGCCTTGCGGATGTCACGTGGCACCCTTTGGTTGGGCAATCCAAACCGCTGCGGCGGTAGGCAATGATTGCATCACCGAGCAATCATTACCAGTCTAGTAAATTAAGTGGGACCTACACATTTTTAACATTACCCCATAAGCAATCGAACGGTCCTGATCTTTGTAGACGGAGCCTTGATTGATCGAGGCATACAAGCGATCTGAATCCCCCATGGTTTGGCTAGATTGTGACCGTTAATCTTAAGATCAATGGTCCAGATCACATGTAGCTTAGAAACTGTATGAATCAAATCCTAGTATGAAGTTTGAGCTCATTCCCTTAATTTAATGATCCAAATTACTTGAAATTTTAAATTTATAGTTTGGATATGAAGAGTATTCATGAGGATGTTTTGTTCGGCTTTAAATGAGCTTTTAAAAAGCTATTTAGACTAGTGTGATCTAATTTAGGGATTGAATTTTCACCTCGATTTAGGGATGGATTAAACTGTTCAAAGATTTATTGAATTTGTGGAATGTCCATGCTTCATTTTGTAGAAGAAACCACGGCCTTTGAAGCTATGAATTGAGCTGGAGAAGACTTGGAAATGGTTAGGATTCGGCCCACCAGAATCTTGCCTCCAATGATCTTTGGCCGGCTGGATTTCACTTGGGAGGTGAGGAAGAGTATCTTGGGAGCTCAAATGAATAGGGATTTGAACTTGAGAGAGCTTGAGTAAAGAGAGAGGCTTAGGTATAGAGTGATGCTTCATTTATTTCATTTTCCCTATTCAAATGACCCTGGGCTTATTAGATGGCTAGGATCAATTTGGTTGGCCTCTAGGATGCTGCCAAGTGTGCTAGGGAGTAGTTGGGAGTAGGGAATCAAAGTACGCAAGGACACATGAGGTGGAAAGGCCTCTTATGTCCTTTCGAGCACATGGATTAAACCAAGGCCACTTGATCCTGATCTAAGGGTTAAGAATAGATTTAGGAAGGTTCTAGAGTCTATTTAAATGGCGAGAGTGATTTGGATTAGAATGTAATCAAGTTTAAGAGGGTTTTTGACCAAACTTGACCACTCTAGAGCCCATGTTAACTATTTGACCAGTCAATAAGCCACATAGGCTTGTGAGTTGGCATGTGGAGATGCCTTAGGTGCTGGAGTGTTGAATTAGAGAAGGTTTGGGGATTAGGATTTGAGGTTTGATTGTTTGAAAGAAGAATTCAAATAGTTTAACCAAGTTTTATTATGTTGACTTGGTCAACTAGACTTGACTTTGATTGACCAGGGATTGAAATGTGTTGACTCATAGATTGGAGTTGATTTAATGCTTGAAAGGGGTTTAAAATATTAAATGGGTTAAAATAACCCATTTAAAATATTAAGGGGTATTTGGGTCAACCTAGCTTGACTTGGTCAACCAGATTAACCCAAGACCCAATTTTGGGCTCAACAAGTTGGTTTGATATTTAAAAATTGTAGGAAGTGGTTCCAAACAATTTGGGGGTCATTTGGTTTGAAAAGTGCATTCAAACCCTTATGGGGTATTTTGGTCAAAAGGGTCAAACTGGCCAACCAGGCTTGACCAGAGAAAGGACTTGAATCCATTGCATTCCTAGTGATGGTTAGGAATAATTGGAAGATGTTTTTAGGTTTGATTTGAAAAAGGACAAATTAAAGTTTATGGAGACTCCAAAATTACTCTTAAGGGGCATTTTGGTAATTTTGACCCATGACCTACTGGGGATCAAAGTGGGTCCAAAAAATATAGTTTAATGAGCCATAGATCATAATCAAATATTTGGAAGTGATTGGAGGCTTTGTAGAAAGCTCCAAGGTTAAAATCCATTGGGTGGTAGGACCAATGACATAGGCTATAAATATTTGAAGGTTTTACAACCTTTGGATTTCAATTTAGAGACCAGAATGGGCTCAAATTTGGAGGGTTGCCTATAGAGACATGTCCTATCAATGTGAAATTGATAGACTCTGAATCAATGGTCATTTGACTAGGTTTTGAAGTGTTTGAAAAATCCTTGAGAAAGGCTTTGAGGATGGAGCCTTTTAACCTTGGATTTTGGGTTTGAAAGTATGGATTTGATCATAGGGTCTAGATTAGATCCTAAGGTCAGGATTGATCTAATGTCTGGATAGATCCTAGGGTCTGAATTGGTCCTAATGACCTCATACAAAAATGAGGTCAACAAATGGACCCCCAATATGTGTGATAGAATGAAGTTTTATTGCACATATTGGCGTTGACCGAATTGAAAGGTCAAGTCTAGAGTTTTGATCCTAAGGGAAGGAAAAGATCTATCCCTAGAGAATCAAAATTTAAATTTATATTAGGGTAGTGCCACGGAGGTCGTGCCCTACCACTAGTGAGTCGAATCTTAAGGGAAGGAAAACTCTACCCCTAGAGAAAAAGAAAGCTTAGGTGATCGTATAGGAAGGTAGAACTCCTAACTATAGAGGATCAAGCACGAGTTTTGATTCTAAAGGAAAGGGAGCCTAACCTTAGAAAATTGAATTTGGATTTGATTCTAAGGAAAGGGAAGAGCTAACCCTAGAGGAAGCTAACCCTAGAGGATTGAGCTTTAAATTGGTTCTAAGGGAAGGGAAGACCTAACCCTAGAGGATTGAGTTTTGATTTGGTACTAGGGTAGTGCCACTAAGGGCATACTCTACCACTAGCAGATCTGGTCCTAAGGGAAGGGAGTACCAAAATTGTAAGGAAGAGGAGACTGGAATGATCATATATGAAGGAAGAATTCCTAACTATAGAGGATCAAATTTGGGTTTGATACTAGTGTAGTGCCAAGAGGGGAGTACTCTACCACTAGTGGGTCTAATCCTAAGGGAAGGGAGTACCTAAAGCCTAAGGAAGAGAAGGATAGAATGATCATACAGGAAGGAAGAACTCCTAACTATAGAGGATAGAATTTGAATTTGATACTAGTGTAGTGCTATGAGAGGCATACTCTACCACTAGTAGATCTAATCCTAAGGGAAGGAGGAAACCTAACCTTAAGGAGAAGAATATTGAGTGATCATATAGGAAGGAAGAACTCCTAGCTATAGAGGAATGATTTTGAGTTTAATACTAGGGTAGTGCCATGAGGGGCGTACTCTACCACTAGTAGATCTAATCCTAAGGGAAGGAGGAATCCTAACCTTTAAGGAGAAGAGGATTGAGTGATCCTGTGGGAAGGAAGTATTACTTCCCATAGAAGGTCTAATCTGGATTTTGAAACTATGATGGTTCCATAGAGGGCGTGCTCCATCACTAGTGGATCTAATCCTAAGGAAATAAAGCATGATGACTCACATTTGACCTTAAGGAATAGAGGGTAATTATGTGGGAAGGAAGCATTGCTTCCTACAAAGGATCATATTTAAAATTTGAAACTAGAATGATGCCTTAGAGGGCGTACTCCATCATTAGTGGATCTAATCCTAAGGAAAGGAAGCTCTGGGACTCATACCTAATCTTTTAGGAGAAGAGGATGATCATGTGGGAATGAAGCATTGCTTCCCATAGAGGTTCGGATTTGAAATTTGAAACTAGGATGGTGCCATAGAGGGTGTACTCCATCACTAGTGGATCTAATCCTAAGGAAAGGAAGCACTAGAACTCATACCTAACCTTTTTTTTTTAAAGAAATGCATCAATGTATTAATAACTAATAAAACTAAAGTTATTACAACTAATGATCCAACAAATTAAATTTGTCCTTCAATATATGAACGAATGAAGGAGGAATTTCATTGTTAGTTAGATTATTCCAAATAAAACTTTTTCTTGAAGCTAAATTAGCTCAATAATCCTCTAATTGATTACAATTTCTAGTAGTAAAACAAAAAGAAACTTGAATAAACTCATACCTAACCTTAAAAGACTAGAAGGTGACTAAACTATGGTGGGGCCCAATAGGCTTAAATTCACCACTAGTTAGTCGAGATCCTAGGAGATAGGAAGCATAGGGACTCACATCTACTTCTAAAGGATCATATTTAAATTTGAAACTAGGATGGTACCACAACAGGCGTACTGCATCACTAGTGATTCTAATCTTATGGAAAGGAAGCTCTGGGACTCGCACCTAACCTTAAGGAAAAGAAAGTGACTGAAATATAGTGGGGCCAAACAGGCTTAAATCCACTTCTAATTAGTCAAGATCCTAGAAGATAGGAAGCCTAGGTACTCATAACTACTCCTAAAGGATTAGATTTGTTTTGGATGTTTAATGACTAACCTAGCTATATTGCACAGGGACCCACATCTAACTAGGAGAACTAGCCAAGGAGATAGTCTTTCTAACCCTCTAAGGATTTGTCAAAAGCTATCTAACCCGAATTAATTCTAATCCTAAGGAAAGGAAGCGTAGGGACTCACACCTAACCTTAAGAAAAAGAGGATGACTAACTAGGATGGGGCCCAACTGGCTTAAATCCACCATTAGTAAGTCAAGATCTTAGGAGGTAAGAAGCACTGGGACTCATACCTGCTCCTAAAAGATTGAATTTGAATTTAAAATTAGGATGGTGCCACAGAGGGCATGCTCCATCACTAGTGATTATAATCCTATGGAAAGGAAGCTCTGTGACGCACACCTTACCTTAAGGAAAAAAAATTAGAAGATCTTGTGGGTAGGAAGCACTGAGACTCGCACCTAACCACAGAAGATCAAATTTGAATTTGAAACTAGGATGGTGCCACAATGGGTGTGCTCCATCACTAATGATTCTAATCCTAAGGAAAGGAAGCTCTGGGACTCAAACCTGACCTTAAAGAAAAGAAGACTGGAAGATCTTATGGGAAGGAAGCATTGCATCCCACAAAAGATCAAATCTAGATTTTGAATTTAGGATGGTTCCATAGAGGGCATACTCCATCCCTAAAGGATGATCTTGTGTAGAGGAAACTTTCTCTACACAAAGAACCGAGTCTAGATGATCATATATGAAGGAAACTTGGTCCACATAGAGGATCAAGTATGGAATAATCATATGTAGAGGAAACTTGCTCTACAAAGAGGATCAGGTCTGAACTTTGAAATTTGAGATTTGAGTAGTTTTTGAATTTGAGATGATTTAGTTTTGAGTTTAAAGATGTTTGAATTTGAAATTTGATTTAATGAATTTGAATTTGAAGTGTTTTGAATTTGAAACTTGATTTGACAAATTTTATTTGAAGGGTTTTTTGAATATGAGTTTTGATTTAATTTTAAATTCAAAGGATCTTTGAATTTGTAGAGTGATTTGAATTAGTTTTAAATTTAAGGAATTTAATTTGATTGAATTTTGATTTATTTGAATTTGAAGAGTTTGAATTTGATTTGGTTTGAATTTTGAATTTGATTTTTTAAGTTTGTTTATGAATTTAAGAGGTTTTGAATTTGATTTTAAGTTTGACACTCATCTAGCATGGTACTTCCTGAAGAGCCGCCCTAATATTTGAAATTATCGTGTGGCATCCTTCAGGGTTAATTTGTTAATGTTTTAAATTTTCTTAAAGATCGTCTCTACAATAGGAGTATATTCTTGTATTGGTTCAAACTTCTCTCCCAATCTCTCGGTAGGCTAAGATAGGCATCCGAAGAACCTAGAACAAGTCTCCTACTTAGAAGGTTATAAGTCGCACTATCTTATGATGAGCTTAAACCACTCAGGCTTTGTATGATTTTGAGTTTTATTGAGCCATAAAAAATAAAGCTCTACAAGGCCTCAAACTCCTCAAATTAGAGTCAGGCACTCTGCTCAATCGTGGTTTGATTTTGAATATCAATTCCCAGCATTACAAAATACTCATCTAGTAGGGTAGATCTTGGACCCAGTATAGAGTGTAATTTTGTTAAAAAGGCTTTGAAAGAAAAGATGCCCACACGTAAGGGCTCACACAGTCCTCAAGGACTGGATTTGAATTTTATTAGAAGTAGAGGATTCATTCTTTTTATTAAAAATTTCTTCTAGCTATTTGGACCCTATCAGAATGACAAGCTGGCACAAATTTGCAAGTGCAGTGAGAAGTAGAGTTGACTCTAACTAATCTGGAAGGATTCAATTTTGTTGACCCAGACCAAGTTTCATAGAAACTAAACTAGGGTCTCCCTTGAATATTTTGAATTAAAATCAATTTTTAAAGGACTTAAGTTGGAGGTAGAAATTTGATCTTTTCAACTTTCTTGCACGATGTTCTTCTGTTTGATAGATAGTTTATGCATGGTGAAGAGTCTGGATTCAAGATTTTTAAAGTTAAGTATTTAAAGGTGATTAGGTTTTTGTGAGATTTAAGGATTTAAATGAAGGAAGCCATCTTACTCTTCTTCTCTTTTTTTGGTGACACTGTTTGTGTATCTTTTGACTTTTGGTGCACTTCGTGCACTTCTTGATTTTTGGCACATTCACGCATCTTTTGATTTCAATTATTTTTTGAGAAGAGGCTTCACTTTCTTCAAATACCTTAAAATGATTGATCTTTTTAATTTGAATGCTAGAATTATATCTCAAGTATTAGAGAAGAAAATTAATTATCTTGTACAAGGAAGAATAATCCTCAAAGTAAACCCAATCTTTTGACAAAATTATCAACTTGACTAAGAAAATCTTTGAACAAATTTTAGACATGCGAGAAATGTCTATTAAGATAGAAGATTGCTAGAAGATTGATATAATTTTCATTTATGAAATCAACTTAAGTTTGATAGTGATTTTAATTCAACAGTCAAATCACCCCATTGAAGCGGTGGAAGGGAGGGACATTCAAACATTGGTGAAGTCAACTACAACTCTCTCCTGTTTAAGACTTAAGATAGAGGTCAATTTTCATTAAAATGAAGAATCAACTTATCTTGAAAATTTGGAACCAGTACTCTTGAATAGTTGGAAGCTTTCCTTAAAATGTTACAAATCTAGGTGAAAAGGCCTTGGCAGTGTGGAATTAGATTCCAACAATCTCTCTGGAGGGGAGAGACTGTTATAAGGTCTGCACTATCCTTAGAAGTTATGAAATTACTTTATTCAAAAGATTTATCAAGATAGGACTCCGTTGAAAGTTTAAATTTTGACGGTATCACTATCTGATACAATCATATATTAATTCCCCTCTTCGATTACTAGTGGCCTATTAATTAAGAGAGTGGCACCCCAAATAGTTTTCACACCTCCTCCTTTGTAGGTGATATAGTGGGACACATGTCGTAATGGGCCCTAACATCTTCTAGTAGAGTGGAAGGGTCATAACCCTCAATTGGGGGCCTACGGCTTTTTGCTGGTGAATGCTCAATTCTAGTTCTTATCCTCTCGAGTAGAAGATACAGAGGGTAAAGAGGTGATAGTGACCTCCATGTTGGAGATGGGGGAGTCAACTCTTGACCCTATAACAACTTCCACCAAGGGGAAATCCTTTTAAGTTCCAATGGATAGATCAATGATTATTTCCCCATTAACTAACAACATCAAGTTTTAAAATTTCATTCCAAACTGGATTGAATTACCATAAAGAACTTCTTCAATAGACACATTCCTATCAAGTGAGAAGGCGTGTTTCCTAGCCATTTTAGTATGTTTGATTTTCTGGAATTAAGAAAAGGATTTGAATTAGTGATTTGAAATTGAATTTGAATTTTAAATTGATTTACTTTATTCAAAATTTTATACCTCAATTGTGTTTAATTTACACTGAACATGGTGGTTCATAAAATTGATAAGTAAACATGAGAGTTAAACTTGACTCTTTCGCTACACCAATTTACATGGGCCAAAATGTCAAAGTTTGGACTCGCATTTGAAATCAAAATTGAACTTAAGTTTGAGGTGGAAATCAAGTTTAAACTTAAGGTTGAAATTTTATTTGAAATCAAAGTTTGATTTAAATTTTAACTTAAGGTCGAGATTGTGGTTAAACTTAAAGTCATATTTGAATTTGAATTTGAGGTTAAAGTTAAATGGATCTTCTTAAAATTTTGTAACTCAATATGCTGAGTTTCACTCAATCATGTAGGTTTACAAAATTGATATGAAAAATCCAAAAATTGGGCTTGGCTCTTTCATTTCACCAATTGACTTGGGGCAAAATGTCAAAGCCCACATTTAACTTTGAAATCAAAATTCAAGTTGAATTTAAGGTTGAAGTCAAACTTAAATTTAATTTTGAGATTGAATTTAAACTTAACATTGAATTTGTCTTTGAGGTTGGAATTGAACATATCTTCTTCAACTTTAAAACTCAACACATTGATTTTTACTCAGTTGTGCAGGTTTACAAAAGTAACCTAAAGATCCAAAGAAAATAGGATTGACTTATTCACCCCACCAAGTGATTTGGGGGTGAAATGTCTTAGGCTAGATTTAATAGGAGAGTTTAGGAAGACATATGACAACGACTATTGGAATCGATTTGAAAGATTTTGAAAGAGATTTGAAAATTTGAAAATTCGACAGAAATTCCCCTTATATTGAAACTCAATATGTTGAATTCTCATTCAACGTAAAGGTTTACAAATTTGGAAGGGAAGATTCTTAAAGGTCAACCCAACGAATGTTTCAAAGTGAAATGTCAAAGAGTGACTTTGTAAAAAGATTGATCTTTTGAATTGGACTTAAATAAGAGATTTATATTCTATCACACATACAAGATTATTAAGGTTACAATTCCATATGTGTTGATAGAATACATGGAGGATTTGTAAAGGATTGAATTATACTAGAATACTGAAATTATGATTTTGAAATTAGAGGATCTTTTATAAATTATGAAACTTAGCATGCAAAGATTTATTCACATGTGAGTTTGTAATATATACAAGAGGATTTTATCATGACTCTTTCCTCTATTAATCATGTTAGAGGCAAAATATCAAAGCCCGACTTAGAGGGAGGTTTCCTACTCTCACCTCTCTTTTGACATGGATTAATTGAGTTAGCCACACTCACTCAAGGGAGAAATGGGCAAAGGGACCAACGAAGAGAAAGGTAATTAAAACTACCATTGCAATAAAATTTGTATCGGTATTAAAGATGTAGTGTGAGACTTATCCCTAGTGGAGTCACCATATTTTATTTGATTTAAAAATATAGTTTGAAAAGTATTAGTTTTCTTTGGAAAAGATTAATTATTAAAATTTTAGTTTTGAAATTGAACACATCATTATAAATAATATATCACCTCAGGAGGCGAACATATCATTCCTTAATAGATTCAAATTTTAGAACTTAGATTTTATCTTAATTTTTGTAGTCAAATTCAAGGGAGTTTGACTATAATAATCTGGATAAAGGATCATTAATTTCATTATCAAAATCATGATAATAAAATAATATATCTTTCTAAGGAAAGAGAATATCACCTATTATCAATCATTTAGATATGACAATAATGATCGTTGAATTTAAATTTTTGAAAGATAATTAATTAAAGGTTTGAAAATTTTGATTTTGAAAATTTGATCTTGGTTTTGAAATCTTTTACGAGCGCAAGCCCTCGTAGTTAATTACATCGTAGGAAACTAAAATTTCTTACGAATACTCTCAATTAAAATAGTGGTATGAATTTTATTTAAGAATTTAAAGATTGATGTCAAAGGAGATAGGGTTGGACTTTCAATAGTTGAACACTTATCTCTAGAGTCAATGGAAGAAGGGTGAGGTGTTTTAAGATCTTGAATTACTTTAAAAACACTCCAGCCTAACCCAAGTGTTGGGGTTGAGTTTAATTGAAAGTGACTTAAGTTTGAATGGTCAATTTTATTAGAAAGTTTGGATTCAATTTCTAGAGACCGAGGGCTTATAGCTTGAGCTTGGCTCAGAACCTAAGTCTAAAGTGGGTAGTGAAAAGCAGTGACTCGAACCTAGCTAATGTAATGTGAATCTAGACTTACCCCGATGTGGATTGGGGAGCCAGCTAAATGACCTAGACACTTTAAAACCATGTATCCAATCATTTATGTAAGAGTGGTTGGGATATTATTTTAAGTTAAGTTTGAGGAAAACGGGACCGACATCTAAATCAAATCCTAATTGACTCCTTTAACTTATGTTGGGTATTTGATGTCTAAGCAAATGCAATTAAATATTAAACTCTTTTAAGTTTATTACAAATATAATGCATGCTAGTCGACTTGATTAAATGCATGAATCAGAAAGAAGCAGTTTAAAATTTTGGCTTAAAAACTAGATTTTTCCCTAGAGATTGCATAATATCCCCTTGACAGATCTGCACCCTCATAGGCCAGGTGCTCTGCCAAAACCAGCTGGCGGGGTGGTGCCTAACAAGGTAGAGAAGGTATAATATGATGAATGAAAAAGCTTCGGTGAGTCCGAGCTTACTTCTTAGGATCGTTTGATTTTGTATGTTGACTTAGAATTTTTAATTTGATTTAAGTAGAAATATTTTAACAAGTCCTTAAGAGCCTACAATCAGATTCCAGACTAAATCAAAATCAGCATGCAAGAATCATAAAAAATCTACTAAAAGCAGGCAATCCAAATCACAATCAACATCAAATAATCAACAATAAACAATAAATCAATTAAAGTTTAATGTCCATAGGCAAGTGCCTTTTAATATTACAAACCAAGGTCTTCAAAAAAATAAAGTGGTTGGGCACCACTAGTAACAATCTGAATTTCTAATCCTAAGTCTCAAGTGACTTTATGAATGGGTCTTCTCATTATCCACTTCTTCGTCCTTCTACTGCTTCTTGGATCGTCGGATCTGGATATCCAAATGAAATGAAACTCTCCCTCGAAAGGGGTGTTATCTTTCCTCTTTGGATATTTTAAAATCATCTTAATTTGGATTTCCAAATGTAGAGGGACTCTCCCCTAAGGGATATCCCTTCCTATTTTGATTCCAAATTGGATGTCATCCCATTCTCAAAATGCCACTTTAAAATAGAACTCAACTTGCATCAAATTATATTTGAATATAAAAGAAAAATCTAGACTCAACAACCTATAAGGTTATCCTAAGCAGTTATAATCAATGTCAAGTAGTTATAGTTAATCTCAAGCAATTAATATTTAAAATTTAAAATGCTTGTAGGACTGGGTTACCTAGTGGTACCCGATATAATTAAGTGACTTAAGTTAATTAATTGACTTAAGTTAATTAAGGTTTGAAAGTTAATACATTTTAATTAAGGTTGGTTGATTACTAGTTTTAAGGTTGATTAAAGATTTATGGAGTTTTAGAGTGAAATCTGACTAAGGAATTTTTGGATTATTTTAATCATTTAATTAAGGGGTTGAAATCTGACTTTTTAATTAAATTTAAATTCTAAAAATTTAGTATTTTTATAAAATATTAGACCTTAAAATGAGTTGTTAGACACTAAGTTTGCTGGATTTGGATTTTTCTACATTTAGTTATGAGGGTTTGAAGACTTGACTTGATTTTGACTTTAATTTGACCAAAAGTTGACTTTTTTTAAATTTGAATGGTTCATGCAAGTTTGATATTTTTAATAAATATTATATTTTCATATGAGGTTAATGCATTTGAGTTTGTTCAATTTATATTTTTTTTGGAATTAGTTATGATTTTTTAAAGTTTGATGCATTTATTGAATTTTTAAAATTATTTAATTAAGGGGCTTTTTATGATTTTGTTCCAAATGAACTCCAAACTCCTAGAAATCAACTCCAAAGGCTAGGAATGACCTAAGGAGAGATTCCCAAGTGTTTGGGAAATTTTTGAAATTTTAAATTATTTTTAATTAATTAAATATTGAATTTCACTTAAAATTAAATTTTGATTCAATTTGCTATTAACTCAAAGGGTTTTATTTTTTGTTGATTAAGGTTTAAATTATGGTCAGTTAGAGGTATTATTTGAATTTTTTTGGATTTTAATTTGATTTATTAGAATTTATGGAAGTTTTAATGCTTAATTAAGGGTTTAATCTTAAGAAAATAAATTAAGGGGCTTAATGAATTTTAAAACCAGTAAACAATTTTCTTAAGGTTGGACATGTCACTAAGTTCAAGTGTTCAAGGTTTTGAGTCAAAAGGATGTGAATCCTAATCATTGGAATTTTTTTAAGTTCTCTAAACATAGGCCTTTAATTATTATCCTTAACGATGTCACTAGATTGTATAGGTTTGAATCAAAGTTTTGCTAACCCTTGACCAACATGTACATGCATAAATACAATCACAATCAATTCCTAGATCTAGGAGAGCTTAAGCTAAGTGGTGTGTGCTTCCTAAGCATATAAGAGACAAAATATACTAAATAAATTGGAAGATTAATCAATGAATAATTAACAAAATAACTACTCATTGATTAATCCATACCCCCATCAATGCTATTCAATCAAGCTTAATCTAGGTCCTCTCCACATGACCAACCTCTCATCCCCTGAGGAGTTTCCTCCTCTCTCTTCTAAGAATGTCGCTCCTTCTCTTAGCATAGCTCTTAGCTATAGCAACATTGTTGCTTCCCCATGCCCAAGGAATACTTTTAAGATTTCTTCTTTGTCATCATTGAATGATCCCCTGAATTTCATTGAAGCCCACGTTAAAGCTACTGAGGATGAGTGGGGGCTGTGGTTGATCGGCTACTCCATCGGGCGGCGTCCCTATTATGAATATTTACTTTTTCTATTCGAAAGGTTTGGAAATTGAAAGGTATGATGAAACTTCTTTCCTTAAGCGACATATTTTTCATGCTGAAATTTACGGCACATGAGGATTATCAAATGGCTTCTGCCAGTGGTGTGTGTTTTTTCCTTGGAAAGCCATTTATTCTTCAAAAATGGGTACCAAATTTTAAACCTGTTAGAGAAGAGTTTTCTACTATTCCAATTTGGTTTAAAATACTTGATTTGCCGCTATCTTGCTGGACACCGAAAGGCATTTCATAGATTGCTAGTAAGATCGAAACTCCTTTGGTTGTGGATGATTTAACGGTAGAAAAAACCAGGCTCACTTACACCCATGTCTGTATTCAGGTCTCCAAGGATTGTGTATACCCTGAAATGATCCCCATTTCCATTTTAGGTGAGCCATTATCTCTTAAAATCCAATACGAATGGAAATCAGCCCCATGTGACCATCGTGGTTCTATTGTGTATACTCTGGATTTCTTCCCTTCCAAACCACCCAGCCCTCCTTTAGTTGTCCCGCCTGCGCGTGGGAGAAGCACTAGCCGCAAGCCTCCTCGGCCTTCAAATAGGAACTCTACGTCCCAGTCAGCCCAACATCCCTTCTCTTCCATTTTGATAGTCGACCCCAAACAGACCCCTTCCTCTAGTTATACCTCTACTCCTCAGGTTCTGCCAGCGAACTCTGCTAATAATCCTCAAATTACTGCTAGCCTTCCATCATCTATTTCCACTCAACCACCTCTAGTAGTCATTCCTGCTATAGCTAATAGTTCAGAGGCAGCATTTACTATCATTCCTAACTTAAACTCTCTAACAGAGGAGATTCTTCCTTCCATTCCCATCACAATACCAACACAGCAAGTCAAAGTGATATCTCCTAACAAATTTACTTTACTTCAGGAAAGTAATAGTGAGAGAGTGCCTCCTTTCTCCACTTCTTCGCTACTAGACCAGTCTCAAAATATCCCATCATCATTGTCTAAAGCTTCCAAGAGTAAGCAATCCAAAAAAATTCCTAGCCAAAGATCAAAATCAAAATGATCCCACCTCGTCTTTCAGCTTGGAATGTGAGAGGTTTAAATATCCCAGATGGCTATTCACTACTGGTGGATAATACTCTTTATGTAACTATCCTAATTTCCGTCTATTTTTATTCCTCTATGTCGAGCAAGCTTCCTCCCAACATGATATTCTATTTGTTATGGATAACATCCATTATGGCACCATCCTAGTTTCAATCTAGTTTTGGTCCTCTATGCTGAGACAGCTTCATCCCCACATGACCATTCACAAAGGGTGGATAATGCGCTTTATGGCTCCATCCTACTTTCAATCCAATTTAGGCCCTCTGTGTGGAGAAAGCTTCCTTCTCACATGATCATCCCATTTAATCGGTCTATTAGGTGTAAGCATTCTATTATAATTCTAGAGCCTAAGGTTTTTTGATGCCCTTAAGCATAAAAAATTCCTCTTTAATCTTTCCTTCGGTTAAAGATAATAAGTACACTTGTCATCCATAGGGGTCCCAATCAACTTTCAATCCATCCCTCAATTAATAGTCAACCCCATCTTCAATCAGCAACCTATTCAACCCTCAATCATGCTCAATATATTTTATCCATCTTTATGGTTATCAATGATATGAATAATTTAACATTAATCATTCTAACTCAAAATCCATCCCAAATCTAAGACTTTTGAGTCCAAATTTAGGGTTGGAATTCTAATTCCTGATGCCTATTATTGGTGAATCTTCTATCACATGTAATCTCAATCAAATGACCTTTGATTCATGGTCTATTAGCTACATATTAACCTAGCATGCCTTTGTCATAAAGGCAATAAAAACTTCAGATATTTATGACCTATGCCAGTAGGGGTCCCTAACCCTTAAAATTTGAGTTCAATACGGGGTCCCTAACCCTTAAAATTGAATTGGTTTTTAAAGGCTATAAAAATTTTAAATATTTATGACCTATTCCACTAGACCCTCCACCTTATGGAAATTGACCTTTGGACACCCACCAAATCATGGAATATCCACCAATGGGCCCCTTACATTATTTGAAATTTAATGAGACCAACCCATGCCTCTAGGTCAACCTGGTTGACTGAGTCAACCTAGGTTGACCAAACATAACATAAACTCTGTACTCACTCAGCCCAACCTCAAATCAATTCTAAACTAAGTAAAATTCCTTTGAACACCTTTCTTAGTGGTTTAGACCTGTCTGGACATATTGACCTAATAAGTAGTTGGCTTTATCAATTGAGTCAACATCTTGTCAAACCTAGCCTATTTGGATCAACTCCATCTATTTAACAAAATCAACCCTCCTAAACTTTTAATTTCACTCCATGTCATGCTTTGAATACATTCCATCTATAGATGAGTCAAACCCCTTGTTTTTGAACAAGTCAACTTTGAGCACTTGATCATAGTTTCTATGCTTTTATGAATGCATTGATTATAAACCCTATGGCCTCTCCAACTTGACTCAACAACACCTACTCTTCCTCCAATCCACCTCATGTGTCAACAAAAATCTTTCACTAGTAAAATGGTTAACTTGAGAATTTAAACCCTCTCTTGATTGGTAAACTTTCCCTCCAAACTCTAATTACATTATTTCAAAGACTTAAACTTTATCCTAACTAGCACCCTACACTCCCTCCTTGCCACCTCAAACTTCTTTGACTAGTTCAATGGTAAAAAAGTCAATCCAATATCAATCCATTCAAAATGGTTAACTCCCAAGTTCTATCCTATCCAATGCTATCTTAGATGCTGTAGGGATTCTTTTAAGGTGAAAAATCACTCCTAAAGCACCTAAAACAGAGCTTAAGCCTTAGCCTAAGATGGAAAGTGTTCCCCTCTTCTCCCTAAAGTACCCAAAGGGGATTGAGGCCATCACAACCTTTCTCTCTGCCACCCAATAGCCTGGGGCATGTGGCCATGATCTAATGGATTTCATTGATTGATCAAGACCATCCATTTTTATATAGGAGAATTGAATAGGGATAAGTCCAAAATAAAGCAACCTTCAACCTCTTGAATTCTCTCACTCCCTCTAGTCTTCCATAGTCTCCTTTCACTATATTTGAACTCCCTTCATCTTCATCTTCACTTCCCAAGAAAAACCCAACCACCAAAGTCCTAGTGGCAACAAGATAACCAGCAAACCAATTCATTTCAGACCAAAGTTTCAGCTATGAACTTATAAAAGGATAGTCTACAAGATCAACCGAATCAAAATCCTAATGATCTATTAATAAAATCTCTCAAACTTTAGCCCTAGGTCATCACACTAAGATTTAAATAGCTTTTCATAAAGTGCATTTCAAACTGATAATTTGGATCCCCATGATTTTTTTTGTAGCTAGGTTTAAAATTTCAAGTTAAATAATCGATCAGATCAGAAGAATAAGGTGAAATAGAGATCCTAGGGCATTTTATAGTTCCGTTAAGTGCACATTTTGGGAAGATTGATCACATGATCAATGATCTAGATCTAGTCTCTTTGTAGTTCTATTGGATCGCTCATTCGATTATGTGGTTAGCACTTTTTTCAGCTTGATCTGAGTCATTAAAACAAACCACAAGTGATCCGAGGGCATCTAAGCCTTGGTAACTCGAATAAGTGGACAATGATTGTAAATTATTGCCATGAAGTAATCATTTGTAATCAATACCCCTCCACTAACATGGTTTTAATCCCGTGGTCTGGATGATAACATGTAGCCCACCCATTACCGTGGGATCGATCCGACATACAGGATTGCATCACGTGGCCTGCCAATACCTCCACTAACTTTAGTTAATTTTAATTAATATAATTTATATTTTAAGTATTATTTAATTTAAATAAATATTGAAAAGTTATTAAAATTTTAATTTTAAATTATAAAAATATATATTTTATATTAAAATGATCAAAATTAAAATACTTTTTTAATTAAAATAAAAATTAATCTAAAATATGAAATATATCTCAAATTACTTTAAATATCAAATATTAATTATTTTTAAATAAATATTTAACTAAAATTTATTAAATATTTAATAAAATTTAAAATTTGATTTTTGAAATACATTTTAATATTTAAGATAATATTCATTAATTCTTTTTTTAATTTAAAATTTGATCTAATTTAAAATTTTTTATTTAGTTATTTTAATATATTTTCAACATTTATATCTAATCAACCTACTTTTTGCTAGTTGAAAATATTTTAATATATTAATATCTAATCAAAATTTAATTAAAATTATTTTAAATATTTTCAAACATTTAGTTATTTCAAATATTTTTAAGGTAGAAAGTATTTTAAAATATTTAATCTTAAATTAAATTTAAATTAAGATAAATTACATATTTTAAATAATTTTAAAAATATTTAAACATTTAAATACTTAGTTAGTATTTAGTTAAACTAATTTCAAATAATAAACAAAATTAAAATAAAAAATATTTAAGTAATTTATTAATTTAAAAAATATGTAAAAATTAAATAAGCTAATTTAAGAGTTAATTTAAATATTAATAAATTTTATATTTATTTAAATACTTAAATTAAAATAAAACTTTAAAAATAAAAAAAATTCAATTTAAGTCATAAAAATACATATAATATTTTAAAATTTTCAAACAATTATTTATTTTAATTTAAAAATGATCTTAAAATTAAAATTTTAATTTAATTTAAATGATTCTAATTATTCAATTTTTTTGATATTTGATAATTAAATTTATATTAATAATTCAAAAATTAAAAGTTATATTTTAAAATACTTTATGCAATCAAAGATTAATTTTAAAATATCTTAATTTGAGAGTAGAATTAATTTAAGGAATATTTAATAAGTTTTAATTATTTAATCTTATTAACATTTAATTAAGCATTTTATTCAAGTTAAATAGATTCAAAATATTGAAAAATTAATATTATTTTACTAAAATCAGAGAACTTTTATTTTGAATTATCTTTAAATTTAATTACTTAAAATCTCAAGTATTTGATTAATGTTTATTTAATAAATCTTTAGCTTAAATAATTCTTCAAAAATTAAAAACTTCTATTTTGAATTATCTTTAAATTCTTAAAATATTTTCAAAATTATTTTAAAATTATTGTTAAACTATCTTGAGCTTCAAAAATTATTTTTGAATTAATTTAAAACTTTCTAAAAGTCTTTAAAAACCAAGCTACTTTCCAATATAATATTAATTTTAGAATTATATGTATATTTAGTTTGAGAGCTTTGAGTGGGCTTGGAACTTTAATCATAGCTTGAACCTATGTGCAAGGAAATCATGGGGAAGGATTAGGGGATAGTTTTATCCATTCTATTCACTAATCAAGCCATTGTTTTTGTTAATTATCTTTATTCATTGGATGTATAGGATTTACAAATACACTTAGCTCGAGGACATCTTAGTTATATGGACTTGGGTGTAATATTTATGCATTTATATGTGTTTTACCTAAGGGTTAGTGACATACAAAAGGATGAAATCTAGAAAATAGGTTTTGAGCATTTAACAAATGTTAGGGACTAGGTCATGTGTCCAATAGGTGTAGAAACTATAGAACTAAAACCTAGTGACATTACTCCATTTAGATTAGGAGTTTTCTAGTCTTGAAATCAACTAGGACCTAACCAAATCGAACTCTTTTAATTCACATAAAACTTCAAAATTTACAAATAAAATATCAAAATGGTCAAAATTAAACCCCAATTTTGAAATAGCAAAAGCCCTATGATTAGACCCCAAACTTAATATTAATTTAATTTTTAAGGAAAATGGTAAATTAATTTGATTAATAAATTAAAAACATTCAAAAGTCCTAAAAATTTTCTAAATACTTGGAAACAAGCCCTTGGGTCATTTCTGATCTTTAGAGATAATTAAGCAAATTTTGAAAAAAAAAATACAAAATTGTCTAAACATTAAAAAATCACAATTAACTCCTGAAAAATCATATTTAATCAAACTCAAAGAAATTCAACTATAATTAAAATCTAGTATTTTCTAAAAATGTCAATCATCCAAAATCAAGTCAAAGTCAAAAGTCAACCCAACGGTCAACCATAGTTCAAATTTATGGATGAAATTTTAGAAAATCATAAACTTTCATAGAAAACTTCAAATTAAAAAAACTAATAGTCTAACTAATCATCATAAGGTCTAATATTTATTAAAAATCTGAAACTTTCAAAATTAATTTTAATTTAAAAAGTTAACTTTTGGAACCCTAATTAATATAATTAAAATAATTCTAATAGTTCTAAAAAAATCTAAAACTTTGCTAAAATTCAAAAAAAAAAAAAAAAATCTAATTGATTAATTAAACACTTAACCAACATTATAATATACAATAATTCCAAAGATGAAGTTTATTGGATTGACTACTCCATGCTGCGGGGTTACATGTCCTAGGGAGGCTTGGTTTCTCGAGCCTGATGGCACAATACCACAAATGAATTTAATGGAGTGTAAAACTTTAAATAGAATAATTCATAATTATCTAACAAAATTAAAATCTTTAATCCAACAACATCATCAAGGTTCTTAGGACGGACTAGTCCGGGTTGCCGTGCTACATGTCCTAAAGAGGCCTGGTTCCTCGAGTTATTGATGGAAATTATAAAATAATTTAACTTCTAAAATCAATAATTTATTGACTTAATTAAGATTAATCAACTTTTTTTTCACAACCAACTAAATCAACACAATCAATCCTTATATTTTCTAAGTAAAACCTAGGCCTACAGGCTATTAATTTAGCCCCAAGGAAGGTCAAATAGACTTCTTAGCCTCAGTTAGCAATAAAGGTAGTAATCATTTAATAATTAAAATATACCATTAATTCAGATTTAATACATTAATATTTAAACTCAAACATAAATCCCCTTAACCTTTAACGAACTTAAACATTAGACAACCTCAACAAACAACCAAGTTTAGAATTTACCCCCGCCTCATGATCTTATACTAACTCTTTTATTAGGACAACCAACTCCAATATAGGCTAGGTCAGTGTTTACTTTACTATTGTGTGCCTTATTTTTAAAAATTTTATTGTATGTTGTGATTGAAATTATTGGATGTGTTTGCTTACTTTCTTTACTGCATTATGTGGACTGATGATTATATTACCTTTAGGTTAGGAATGATTTGGATGCTTACTGAATTTTTTGTAGTGGTCGTGCTCATGCATGTCAATGAAAAGGGGGCTAAAAATAATAATAATTATAAATGCTACAGGCGCTTCATCTTGCTTAGCCCCAAAATAAATAAGTGCATAACTAGGCATGGTTGGATAGAGTAATTTTAATTTCATTATGTTAGTACTTGGGATTATTTTACATTTAAATGCTTAGGATAACCTTGCAGGAGAGTTTAGAATTTTTATTTTTATATAAATGTAATTCATTCAAAGTTAAGAGTTGTGAAAGGGTCTTTAAGTTTGGGATACTTAAACCCAAAATTAAAGTCCATAAAGGAGAAAATAAGCCTAAGGGGGAGAGTTCTTTTCCATTTGGAAGCTCAAGTATGGACCACTCCTCTACCTAAAGTGGGAATAATAACCTCCCCCTCGAGGGTAGAGTTTTCTTTCCCATTTAGGCATCTAGGCACGATAGATTCAAGGAGCCCAAAGAGGAGAATATCAAGGAGGTGAAGATTGAAAAGTACCCCAATCAAAGTCTTTCTTTTGTCCTATTATTATAATCTTCATTTATGGTTAATGGTGCCCAACTACTTTTAATTTATGTAATTTTGAGTTGTAATAAATTGGGAATTTGCCTACAAACATTAATTTTAGAAATTAATTATATTTATTAATGCTTGATTTACTTTACTTATATATAGGATATTTTGATCCTTGTATTTTGGCAACTTTGTGTCAATTTTATTTTATCCTTGATACGTAGAGGCTCATGAGGGTACACCAATTTTTTTATTACTAAAATTAAATTAAAATTTTAGATAACATAGAAATTCTAACACTTTTAAGAAGTAAAATAAGGACTATCGGGAGTTTTCATAAATATTTTTTATGTATCCTTCTCTTCCTTTTTTTTGGCACCTCTCTACTTCTAGGTTTTGGCAGGGAATCTTCCATATGAGGGTGCAGATCTGTCAAGGAGAATCTATGCAATCTTTGAGATATAACTTATTTTTAATCCTTTTGAAAGCTACTTCATTCAAATTTTAAGTATTCATCGGGTCAGTTAGAATGCATCACATTAAAAACCCTTATAAAAGAGTCAAAATCTTGATTGTATTCAATTTTAGCATTTTCACCCTACATAAGTCAAGGGACCCCTTAGGCAAGCACTAGATGTCTGTCCCAACTCTCAAAAACATTAATAAATATGTCCTTACCACTCTTTCAAAGAATGACTAGACTCATGGATTTAAAATTGAGTAAGTTGTTGGTTGGCTCTATAATCTAGGCTGGGGAAAGTCTAAATGTTGCACCTTTTTAGTTAGGTTTGAGTCACCATCATTTATTTCCTAGTTTAGATTTAGGATACAATGTGGATTATGAAACATAAGACCCCAACCACCAGGAATGTAATCCTTAATATCTAATAAATCATACAACTCAAAAAACATTTCTCTCATTCCAAAATTTAAAGCCTTCTACTTAGCTTAGGTTGTGGCACTTGTAAATTATTTTAGAGTCTCAAAGTCCCTCCTATGCCTAACCCTTTGATTCCATAAATAAGTGATCAATTTTTCTACAATCCCATTTGAAATTTTTCTTTCATCTCCTTTGACATCACTCTTAGAGTATTTCCAAACAAAAAATTTCCATTATTCAAATAGAGAGTTTTTATTAGGGACTCAATTTCCCTATGATGTAATTAACTACGAGGGTTTACGATCATTAGAGATTTAGAATCTATATCTCCCTAATCAAAATAAATTTTTAAAATTTAAAATTAATCTTCTTTGGGAAAATTGAGTCGACAATGATCATTATTGTCATATTCCATCAATCGATAATAATTGATATTTTCTTTCTTTTAAGAGATATATCATTCCCTATTATGATTTTGAATATGAAATTAATGATCTCTCATTCAGATTATAGCAGTTTAATATTGATATAATCTTATTTTGACCCTTTAAGGTCATATATAATATCAAGATTACCCCTCGCAAATGGTGGCAGTTAGCTAACGCAGCTCTGTTAAATAACAAAACAAAAATAATATTTATCAAATCAACCATTAATTGAATCTAACAGTCTAGATCAACTCTTATTACAAAGATCCATCATGCGATCGAAGGAGAGGCAGATATGGCATAAACTTAATAATCCAATTCAAATAGAGAAAATAATCGATAGAGATTTCCTTTACTCTACACGACAATTGCAAACTGTAGATTTATATTTGGTTTTAAATGCTTAACATAGTGAACCAAATGATTATAAATTTTAAATAGAGGTATAATATGATTAGAGCAAGAGTAGCGAGTATTTTGTAAGGTGTTTGATTCAATACCTGAGGCCTATTTAAAAACCTATGAAAATACATATGGTCTAAATTCTACTTTTATACATGTAATCTCGAAGGGTGTATAAGAGTTTTTTTTCCTTCTAGTGAAGCTCCTCTATAAAGTTGTAGAAGCCCCTGAGCTCGGAGGATTGCTGGAATAGGATTTGGAATGACTAGATCAACATCACTTTAGCCTTTCATTTTTCTCATCACTAATAGCTTCCAAATGTTAGGAAATAATTGGGAAGGTTGAGTAGAAGATGATGAAATAAAATAAACAATTGCCTAGGAGGCTCTCGAGTGAATGCTAGAGTTTAATAAATGTTTTATGTGTCTTGCCATATTTTAAGCTTTAAGGCTATTATGGATGGCTGGAATGCTTCAAAGCTATTATGTGGTTGCTCAATAGTTATGCTAAACTATTAGAGATCAAGGTTAATGGCTGACTCTGGTGAATATGACTTGGGAATGTTCTCACATGGGGAGGGGACAATTATTCATTTTGGATCCTACAAATAACTAGGCTAGTCAGACTGGTTCAATAAAATCTTCTAGAACAGTTTAGGTAAGGTCAAGTTTGCAATCCAATAGGAGAGGATGAGCTAGCACTATTAATCCCTAAGAAGTGTTTTAACCTTTCTTGTGTTGTTTTACTAGTCAACCTAATCAAAATAGGATAATGTGGAGTCAAATGTAATTTATGATTATTGCTAAATAGTTTTGAATGAGTCTAAAAATTTAATATGAGTGTAGTCATCTACTCAAACCAGTTAAGGGGGCTTCGAGGTGGTGTTTAGGTGTTAATGATATAGGTTGTATGGAGTCTTTGTGGCTAGATCTATTATATAGGTGGAGTGTATATATAGGGAGTTTTAACCAATATAACTAGTTTGACCAAGTTAAATGTAGAACTCATGATGGGTTTATGGATGTTCAAAATATGTTGTTGAGTGAGGTTAAAGGTTTGATGTGGTTTATGTAGGTTGATTTGATTGATTTTGTTTGAATGAACCCATGCTAACTTTTGTGAACTAGGTTGGTTTGCCAAGTCAATTATTGACTGAGCAAGGGTGACCATTCATGTCCATTTCACTTTGGGGATTAAGAAGGAGGTTTTCATGAGGTTTAGAGTTTAAATGGAGCTCAATTGAAGGTCATTGAAGTATATAATCTATTGAGCTAGCTTGAGCTGGCTCAATTAGATCATGTTGGTCAATCACTAGTTTAGAGAGCTAGTGATGGATGTTTGATATTTGGGGCTCCTTGTTAAGTAATGTGAACTATGATTGGGGTTCAAGGGTGTGAATGCACTAACATAGGTAATGCACTAAGTCAAGTGATTGTAGTGTAGGGTTGCAACTTCATGTGACATTAATTGATTGATTGGTGTTTTGAAGTTGAAAGTTAAATGAAGATAATTGATTTAATGGTAGTTTATTGAATCATTGATTGTAGATTGTTGAATGATGGTGATTGATCATCTGATTGTTTAAAATTTTATTGTATATATGTATGATATATGATTAGAAGATTGGCTGCAGGTTTATTGTTAATCATGGGATTAATAATCAAGAGTTTGGATATGTCCTGATGACCTCATAAGAAAATGAGGTCAATGAATGGACCTCTAATTTGTGTGATGAATTAAAAGAATAAATCACACATGTAGGTATTCAACAAAGCAATCAAAGATATTTAAAAGATGGAAACTTGATTAAAAGATTAATTTTTATCAAGTATATGTAGAACCTTATTGAAAGATCGATTCTAAGTGAGGGAAACTTAAATAATTAATAAGGGATCAATTCCTGAATAATGGGAAAAACATATATGGGCTATTTATTCTTAAATGAGTAGAATTAAAACATAACTGATAGAACATTTATTGGAGAGGTAAATTTAAACTTTGATTGAATGATGATTTCTCCATAAAGTTGAATACTCAAATAGCAAATAATTTTCCTAATGAGAGGACTTAGAACAAGATTGATTGATTGGTTATTAGAAAGGTGAATTAAAACTTTTACTAGAAAATTTATTTCATGATAAAGTAAAATACTCATATGTGAGATTTATTCAAGAATGAGCATATTTAGAACCTGACCGATAGATCGATTATCAGAAATGTGAATTTAAAACTTTGACTTAAAGATCAAATTGATGGAAAAGAAGAATACTTAAATTGGAGATTGATTCCTGAATGAACAAATTTAGAACTTATTCGATTATAAAAAGGTGAATTTAAACTTTGACTTGAAGATCGATTTCCTTACGGAGTGAAACTCTCCCATAGGAGATCGATTCTTGAATGAGTATATTAGAAACTGATCGTTAGATCAATTATTAGAAAGGTAAATTTAAAATTTTGATTCGAAGAACAATTTCCAAACAAAGTGAAATACCTAGACGGAAGATTGATTCCTGAATGACGATATTTTGAATCTAACCATGGATTAATTATCATAAAGGGGAATTTAAACTTTAATTGAAAGATTGAATTCTAAGCAATGTAAAATACTCAAATACAAGATTAATTCTTGAATGACTAAAGTTAGAAATTCATCAATAAATTAATTATTACAATGGTTAATTTAAACTTTGACTTAAAGAACTATTTCTAAACAAAGCAAAATAATTAAATTGAAGATTGATTCATGAATGAGTGAATTTAAAACCTAACCAATAGATCAATTATTAGAAAGGTGGATTTAAACTTTGACCAAAAGTTTAATTTATAGACAAAGTGAAATACTTAGATGGGAGATTAACTCTTCAATGAGTTCGTTTAAAACGAAGACCTCAACACTCCACTACGGATAAGAATCTTGAATATGCTATTTAAAGATAAATTACTTTATGAATCAACAACACTAGAAATTTAAACTTGGAAATTTATTTCATTATAAAATATTTATAGTACATCAGCCATTATAATATTTCTTAACATATCATCTAGTGATGGGTGACATAAAACTATCTCCTTAATGGTTTATAAGATGATATGACCTGAAAGTTTATGTAGGTTGTTAGACCTAATAGTTTTGTCCCAAGGCTAAGCAAGAGTGTGTGTGTGTGTGGGGTGGGGGAGGGGGGAGGGGGGGGGGGGGGGTGAATTGGATAATTAAATTTTTTCATGGATTTAGAAAACCTTTTTAGAAAACCTAAATTACTGATCCTGAAATATGTAGCTATGTAAAAAATATCATTGGATTTTTCAATCACAAAAAATCTTAAATGTAGAAAAATAAAATTGCAGAAAAAATTAAACGAGAGTAGAAGAACACCAAATTTTATAGTGGTTAAGTCCAACTTGACCTACATCCACTCCCTTGAGACTCCTCTAGGAATTACACTAAGTAATAGTGACTCTCCTTTTGTCCCCATTGTAAGGTGGAGAAGCCCTTAAAAACTCTCTTTCACCAACCAGGTGTGGCAAAGAAATGATGCCTTTTACACTCTCCAGCATACCATCTCATCCTTTTTCAACTTCATGTTGAAGGAAGACTACAGTCACATCCTTTCTTACCCTCCTAATGATGGTAGAGTACTGTCATTCTTTTTTACACTCCTTATGAAGGCAAAGTATTGTCATCCTTTTTCACCCTCATGGTGAAGGTGAGAACATTAACACACTATTGATAATCTTCTCTTAAGTTCCTCTAGAGGAGATGGGTAAAAACCTAAAGAAAATTAAGAGATCCACGCTTTGAACAACATTGCTAATCCCTCACAACTTCTCACTCACTTAATCTCTCACACTTCACTCTCACAATCTCTCTCAAACACTCACATTCAATGGACACTCTCAAGAGACATTCACAACAAAGGTCTTTAAGTCAGTTTTTAGAACTCTTTATATAAACATGACAAGAAAAACCATCCAAAAATATAAAATTCTAGTGAATCATCATTAAATCGTACAGTACGATCAAAGATCATATGGTATGAATAGTTTAAAAATTAGGGCTTCATTGGGTATAAATTTGGACAAATATAGTTTCATACACTTTTAGACGTCTGTACGATCTAACTTCATGTTGTATAAACAATTTAGAAATGAACAAGTTCATCATATACGATATTATATTAAAGAAATTTTATACATTGCCAATCATCTGTATGAACTAAGATCATACTTTATGAAAAAATTCAAAAATTTCTTATGTTCATTCGATACGATCTAGTACAAACTTGATTTCATACTCTATCAGTAATCTATATGAATTAAGATCGTACAGTACGAACAGTTCAAAAATTGAATGTGTTCATTCAATACGATCTAATACAAACCTAATTTTATACTCTATCAGTCGTCTGTATGACCTAACATTATACTACATGAACTGTTAAAAAATGAACAAGTTCATCTGCTATGATATGGTATTAAAGGAATTTCCTACTTTGTCAGACGTTTGTATGACCTGACATTGTACTTGTAGAGAGAGTTGCTATTTGCATGTTTTACATTCTTGCAACATGTATTATTTTGATTATTTTAAATATTATTGTTTTATATATCTCCTAACACTTTTTGGAAGATTTGTTTTTTGCTCTAGTGTGTACTAACATTTCAGGAAAATCAACTCCAAGCGATTAAGACTTCAAATTATTCATTTGTAAATTATAAGTTTTTAAATGAGAGGTAGTGATTATAATTGAGTGAAAAATAACAACACACACTCTTGGGAAACAATTTTTGTAAACTGATCGTACGGAATGAACCTGGTTCGTACGGGATGATCATGTCAATTAACCCCTCGAAAGAGCAATGGATCGAACAGGCGGTTTGAAAAATTTCTAAGTCCTAATCGTCTAGGATGAATTTAATATTCATCCCGGGACGAACGTCTTGGGATTCTAACCTTGCATTGTTCATAAAGATGAAAAATATGGTTCGTACCGGGATGAAGCTCTCTGTATGAAATCATGCAGGACGAAATAAATTTTTATCTCTAGACAAAGCTCTCTGTATGAAATCGTACAGGACAAAATAAATTTTCGTCCCTAGATGAAGCTCTCTGTATGAAATCGTACAGGATGAAATAAATTTTTGTCCCTGAACGAAACTCTCTGTATAACATCATCCCAGGATGAAACCTATTCGTCCTAGGACGAACTGAACCGACTTACGTCAATTGGTTACGTCCTGTAGAATTTTGGGAACCGACCTATGTAATAACCATTTCGTACCGGACGAACATAGTTCATATGGAACGATAAGCGTGTACGAACATAGTTCGTACCAATATATATTAGGATCGTTTCTGACACTTTAAGTAAAATCATCCAGGACGATCCACTATCGTACGGGATGATCCACCGCGTACAGAATTGAAAACTTGCAGTTTTTGGATAGTTTTTCTTGTCTTTTGTATATATAGTTCAAATTAGACTACCACTCGATCTTTTTGCTCATTGATCTTCGCGCCTATTGGAAGAAGAGTAAAGGAGAGAGTGAGAGAGAGCAGTCAAAGTAGGATTTTTACCACTAGAGCGTGAAGACTTTACATGGTGTTCAAAAGTAAGATTTCCTACTTGTGATTTGAGATTACTTCACTCTTTTTCTTTCTTCCTTCTAGATTTCTTGCGAAGAGATCAGTCAAGGAGATCCGGTTCTCTGCCGACACTAGGAGAGTGTGAAAGGATGAAGGGTTCTCTACCCACACTAGGAGAGTGTGAAAGGATGAAGGGTTCTCTGCCCAAACTAGGAGAGTGTGAAAGAACGAAGGGTTCTCTACCCACACTAGGAGAGTGTGAAAGGACGACGGTTCTCTGCCAATAGTAGGGAAAGTCTAAAAGGATGACGGTTCTCTGCCGCACCGGGTAGTGGTGAAAAGAGTGTTTGTAAAGGCTTCTCCCCCTTGATGTGGGTGCAAAAGGAGAGACACTATTGGTATTAGTGCAATACTCAAAGGGTGGCTCTGGCGAGTTGATGTAGGTCTGGTTTAGACCGAACCACTATAAATCGTGTGTCTTTTTATTTTACTTATTTTATTTTTTGCATTAAATTTTGTGTTTTAAAAAATTGTGGTTGAAAAACTTTTTATAAAAATTCATTAAAGTTTAATTTCGGTTAAATTTATCAAAAGAGGGAAAATTTTTAAATACCAATTCACCCCCCTCTTGGTAGCTTTGGGACATTAACTTAGGTTTAACAACCTATTCACTAAACTCAACAGTACTTTCTAACTTATTGAAATAATTCAAGTCATGATTTGATTGATTGCATTTGGAAGAAAACTAAGTTAAATCTTATAGTACGATTAAATATCATACATTATAATTAGTTTAAAAAAATTAAGTTTTAACTCTACCCTGTGTGTGTGCACGGTTATCCAATTACAATCACACTTATTCAGACTCAAGAAATAAAAATAGAGATATGCATACTCTATTACATTAAATCCTATTCTACTCTATCTTGAAGTCTTCAGTAGTTTGGAGTATGATTTCCCAAAAATGTTAGTATACATAGAGACAAGCAAACAAAAATATCCAAGATATCCTAGAAGTAACAATTAAATTTTTAGCACAATAATTAGTTTTGTTATCATCAAAATCGCAAGCTCAATCTTGATTCCTAGTTTGCAACAAAGTCCTCATTATTATAATTTCTCCACCATGAGTGGACCTGCCCAGGCTGGCTCAAATTTACCTCTTATTTTTTTGATGAGATAAGATATATCTTTGTAGAACTAGCACTAAGTCACTTACTTGGAAAGTTCTCAGACCAATAAATTTGTGGTGATCCTGGACATTCTTAGCCTTGTATAACTTGAGGGCTTTTTGAGCCTATAGAAGCTTCTCTATTGAACCTTTGAGCTCTTCTAAGCAAAGTTTTTCATTATGATCTAAGGTAATTTTGTAGTTCACTGCGGCTTTAAGTGAATGTAGCTGTACTTCCAATGGAAAAATAGCCTCTATACAAAAAGACTAAAGCATATAACATATAATAAGTTGGAGTTCTTTATGTGGTTTGGTATGCCCACAAAGTTTCAACCAACTTCTCATGCTACTGGTGCTTATTGATATCTAAGGTCTTCTTTAATATATGAACCATGGTTTTATTAAAGTCGTCTGCCAATCCATTTGCCTGGGGTAGTAAATGGTAGATTATCTCCAATTAATGTTATGATTTCTACCAATATTATTTATTTTACTTCTTCTGAATGAAAGACTATTATTTGAGATAATATGGTGAGGAACACCAAACCGGTTCATAAAATTATCTTTAAAAAAATTTAGAAGACTATGAGCTTTAATTTCTCTCAAAGTAACTATTTCTACCAACATTACGAAGTATTCTATAGCAGTATAAATCAAAGACCTCTAAAGGATGGAGGATCTACCTTGCAAATGATATTTGTACCCTAACTTTCAAAAGGCCATATGGCGACGGTTGGATGTAGGATATTTGGTGGCTGATGCAAAACTACACCATGCACCTCACATTAATGGCAATGACATGCACCATTCATGTTATCATCAATCATAAAAAACAAGTAATATCTCATTCATTTAATTTTTATTTTCATTTTTGTTCTGGATTAGTGTGCACCATACAATTTAGCATGTACTTCTTTTATAATATTATGTGCTTTTACTTTATTTAGACTCAACAACCACATCTAATCAAATGATCTTCTTTATAGGGTGTCATTAATTAGATCAAAGGACAAGGATCCTATCTTAGTCATATATGTATTTGATTTCTCATGAGGGAGCTTATTTTCTTGCAAGTATTCTTTGAATGATTTTCTCCAATCTACCAGTTCATCATCTACCGCCAAAACAATTTTCACCTTAGTTGGTGATTTTCTATTTATATATTCAAAGTCTATGGAAGACAAAACTTGCTGACCTTGCACTTCTATTAGAATTGAGTCTTTCACAGAACATGCTAGTGCCTTAGTTAACTTAGCAAGAGTGTCTATCGTAGAATTCTTTCCATAGAGCATTCTACATAACACCATATTTAAAATTTATTCTAATCGATGCGTAGTATACACATTGTTAGGAAAAGTGACTATTAATACTAGTTAAATCCCAACAATTTGATTAAAACTGTCAAAATAGAATTCCTAGATGAACTTCTCATTGACTTGAGTTTCATGATTTATTAATTTAGTAGTTCATTATTCATCATGCAACTATCAAGTACTGGAAGTGATGCTAAGAATTCTACCATAGCTTATATGTGTACTGCTCGCAGGGGAGTGAATGTAATGTCAAAATATGATAGAATCATTGACCAGTAAGCTATTATTCCTGATAATATTAGTCGAGTCATCAAATACTATAAGGTGTTTATCCAGGATATCATATTCACTTTATGAAAAATCAAGTAGTGCCTTAATTTTTGCTTGGTAAATATGAAGGCTAAACAATGCTTCTCTATTGGAGGATAATTTACTTCAGTGGGAAGTAAATGTCTACTCAGATAATAAAGTGCATCCACTTTTCCTTCCTCATTAGCCTTAGCTAATAAGGAACCAAGAGATTTATGTAAAGTTGTTATATATAGCTTTAATAATTTCATAGTATATTAGATGCAAGTACTGGAGGATTCATAAAATATTGTTTTATAGAATCGAACTCTTTTTGAAAAATTTGATCCCACTTGAACGGAGCATCTTTCTTACACAATGCTATAAATTGTTGACATATGCATGAAAAGTTTGATATAAATTTCTTATGAAATGCTAATAAACCTTGGAAATATATAAATTGAGTGAGAACTTTAGGTGGTGTCATCTTGAATTCCATTCCATACTGCTGAACCACAAAACTCAAAAATTTCCTTGAAGTGATGCCAAAAACACACTTCAAAGGATTCATTTTTAGATTATTTTGATATAATCTTTAGAAAAAAAATCTCAAGTCATATAAATGATCATCTCTTTTGAGACTTTTAACTTCTAGATCAATTACATAACACTACACCTAATTATGGATGAGTTCATAAAAAAATCCTCATAATTGTTGGCTGGTAAGTTGCACCTGCATTATTTAACCTAAATGGTATGACTTTGTAGTAGTAGATGTCTATTGGCATTCTGAATGTTGTAGATTTCTCTTCTTTGGGATCCATCTTAATTAGGTTGTATCCAAATGAGCCATCCATAAAGGAGAGTATTGCATGTGAGGAGGCAATATCTACCAAGAGTTTGGGTATATAGAGTGGAAACGTGTCTTTAGGATAGGTTTATTTAAATCTCGAAAGTTAATACATTCACATTTCTTACCATTCTTCATGACTAGAATGATGCTAGCTAACTAGGTAGGATATTTCTATTCCTTGATGAAAGTGACATCAATTAATTTATTGACCTCTAATAATGTCCTTCTCAATGTCTAGTTAGATTTGTAGAGGCACTTGCTTCACTAAAACTACTTATGGTTGAATTACAAATTTGTGAACTTCTATGTTTGGGGACAATTTGAGCATATGTTCATAACTCCAGGAAAAGTAGTCTTTGAATTATGATAGTAGTTGAATCATGCCATTCATCTAATCCTCATTCAATAGAGAGTTGATGAAGACTGGATGAGGGACTTATTCGATGCCCATATTTACATCTTTTAGATCATCAATCATATATTTAATATCCTCTTCATGTTCTAGATGTGCATCCCTAACTTGAGAGTCATCCAGATCATTTAAAGTTTCTAATTAGAGTTAATTAAAAGATTTAATTTTTGCCAAAAAGTGAATATCATACTATAGATTATTGGATATTACTAAACAATATTCATCGTCATCATATGGACATATAGTAGCAAAGCCAATATAAGATCTTTGTGTATATTTGTGGAAATTAATATTCATCATGTATTTAAATTGCTGGACTTCACCTCTAGTCCAATTTGAAGGTGTTAAACCTTAAATAGAAAAATTATTTATAGGGTTCGAATACCAATCAAGATGCAATTCTATTATCTTATATGTAAAAGTATCATCAAGGGTTACATAAAATTTTGAGGTTTACTAGTGGAACATACAAAGATATTGGCTTTAGTTTCATGATTTAGAGGAAGAAAGGTTTTCACCTCAAGCCTCTTTACACATTATGGGATAGTGGTGTTAAGGTAATATTTTCCATGTACCTTTTTAACCTCTCTATGGTAGATAGATCTGAATTATCTTCTCTAGCAACTTGTACCATGTTCTCATGTCTATTAATTTCAATAGAAATCTTAAACTTTTACTGATTTATAAATTTCTTATATTCTATATAACCTATGGGCTTTTCTCGAGCATATATGATCCATCCTCTGAACTTGATTTCAAATCAATATGTATTAAAGGATCCCTTATTTACATAGTTTAATTTTCAATTTTCACGTTTACCATCCTTAACCTATTCCTTTAGATCAATGTGATATTTTACCTCCTCTTTTTGAGAGAGGAGTAGATTGCCAACGAACAATGAATTCGAGATTAGAACGTCGCTTTTTTTTCATCTTTTTCTCTCCCTTTTCTTCCTTTTATTTTTATTTAAACTAATTTGAGATTTTTAGAGAAAATAATAAAATTTTTAGGTAGATAATCTGAAGCATCTTGATATATACTGACTTTGTGAATTGAAAACATTACAAATCAGCTTAAATGCAGTTCTCTATTCCATTTAGAGAGAACATTATTCACTGATGTAATGTGGAATGCACCATTCTATATACATGAAGTGATGGTCTATGAAGGAGAGCATTAAAAGACGCTTCATAAAAATATTATATAAAATTTGAGTTGAAATTTTAAAGGTTTTTATTGAACCCAAAGCTCTCATGCCCTTCTCTTTGAATCCTAGCAACGTCAACTTATCAAAGCTGAGTTTATAAGTGTCTACCCTTAGGTATACAAGAGTTATGAGAGTCTTGATGTTGACCGATGCACCTATATAGACAAGAACATAAGAAACTTTGATGTTATATATATTAATGAAGATATACAATGGACAATTATGATCTGTTGTTCCTAGTAGAAAATTTTTTGTCTGAAAATGTGACTCTAGGAACTTCTTTAAAGTATAGTGAAAGTTTTAGGAGGGTGTAAGAACTAAACGATCTGACACAATAGCAAACTAATACAAAAGTAATACTATCACTTGGTGTAGAATCTTATACAATTATCAAAAGTTATAAAGATTGTGCTAATAATCTAATCAATACCACATAATATCAATTACAAATTTTTAGTTTAATAATTATATTATAAAATAAAATAAAAAATGAATAGTAGAAAATAAAATTAGAAAGAACACAACAAAATTTATAGTGGTTTGATCAAACCATGACCTACGTCCACTCCTCGGGTATTGCAATAAACTCTTTAGTGACTCTCTTTTAGCCCCCCACAGCTAGACGGAGAAGCCTTTACAAACTCTCTTCCACCAACCTGGTGCAACAGAGGACCAATTCTCCTTTCACAAGCAGAGAACCTTGACTCCTTTTCACCCTCCTGGTGAGTTAGAGAACTTGGACTCCTTTTCACCCTTCTTATGAGAGAGAGAACATTGACTCCTTTCACCTTCCTAGTAAGACAGTGAACCTAGAATCACTTTCAACTTCTCTGGTGCAGCAAAGTAGCTGTGTCCTTTGACACTAAAGAGGTCGTCTTCTTTCCAAATCTTCCATCATGACAAACTTTGAATAGGATGGTACTAAGATGCATGCTTGTCGGAGCAACCATGTGAAACCCCCCACCACACTCCCTTGAAGCCCACAAGGATCTTCTCCCTCTCAAACTCCACCCTTTCCTCTCTCCCTTTCAAGGATCTCTCTTCATGTTTTCTCCAGAAGAATAGAGATTCAATAAATTCCAAAAACTCTTACAATGTCTTTGGAGAAAGCTTAAATAGAGTGCTTAAAAAAACTCAAAAAGTTTAATTCAGTCATTAAAGATCATATAATATGATCGCAAGATCCTCAAATATAATATGCCGAATTTGACCTATTAATACTATATGATCATCAATACGAACATTAGTATGAATAGTTTTATTTTCTTATTAGTACTATGTGATTATCAGCAAGAATTACCATTCATACAGTATGATTAGTCCAACAGAAGTGCAGTGCGTCTAGGATGAATCTTGGGATGACCAAAATTGTCTCTATCAATCATACAATATAATCCAATTCATACAGTACAATCAAAATATCAAAATCAAGATGACTTAATTGATTAATAATAAGATTAAATTTGTCAAAATCTTAAACATCGTATAATATGATTAGGTTAATATAATACAGATAGAATAACTTTTTAAATTCAAAATTTTGCCTAATTTAAAGAACAACGAAATTTCTAATTATAACAAATCATCCACAATGATGTGGTGTTCATACTATACAATCAGTTATTTTTCATAAATATCTTTCAAGATAAATAAAATATTTTAATTAATTTTGTAATAATAAATCATCTAATATGATATTGATCATACAATATAATGTCCAAAAAAATTTTAAATATTTAAAAATAATTTTCCTCCCCTTTTGTGTGTGTGTATGGTCACCACACTAGCATACACCATTATATGACTTGTTTCAAGAAATTAAAAATAAATAAATTAAAATTATAGACTCTTCTCCTTTGCTCAATCTTGAGCCCTGAATCTTTAAAATAATAGTGTATGTTGTACCTGAAATGTTAGTCAACACATAAACAGATATGCACTACAAATAATAGGAGAAGAAATGAGATAATTAATAATATTTATTATTATTAAAATAAAAAACTTAGGAGCCGAAGTTTCAAAAATCTCCTCCTTTTTTATCATGACAAATATTTTTGGTTAAATTTATAAAATAAAAATATTTTCTCCTAATCTTCCCCTTAATAAAAGAATTATTTTAAAAAAATAGGGAAATCATTTTATTTATTTTTTTAGGACAAATAAATTTTTTAAAAGAAAATTTTTAAAAACTAAAACATAAATAAAATAAACATAATATATTCTCCCCCTTTGACATTATAAAAAGAAGAGATAAAATAACACTTAAAATTAAAAAATACAAGGAAAAAAATAACATACTTAAAGAAAAAAAATATGAATTTATGCTTAGAACATAATAAAAATCAAACACACAAAAAAGATAAACAATCATAGAGAATATATAAACAAAGAATACAAACAAACCTAACCATACTTATACTTAATTGGAATTAACAATTGATTCCTTGACTATTCGAAAGATAACCATTGAACATTTTTTAAAAAGTTTTCTAAAAATCTTTGAGTCTCGCTTTGATACAACTTGAAAGTGCTCTGAAGTTTATAAGACCTCAATGAATTATTCCTAAGACACACTAATACAGAAGTAATACTATAACTTGATGCAGAAGCTAGTAAACTTTAAAAATTTTACAAAGATGATGATAATAATCTAATTAATACCACATAATATCAATCACAGATTTTTAATGAAATAGTTAATAAAAAATAAAATGTAGAAAAATAGTTAATAAAAAATAAAATGTAGAAAAATAAACTATAAAAAATAAAATCAGAAAGAACACACCATATTTTATATTGGTTCAGTCAAACAATGACGTACGTCCAATCCTTGTAGTCCTCCTCCCTGGTAATTCCACTAAACCCTTTAGTGACTCTCTTTTAGATCCCATAACTAGGAAGAGAAGCCCTTACAAACTCTCTTCCATAAACTCGATGTGGCATTAGACAATATTCCTTCCACATACAGAGAAACATGAGTCCTTTTTACCCTCTTGGTGAGGCAAAGAACCTGGACTTCTTTCACTCTCATGGTGAGGTACAGAACCTTCACTCCTTTTCACCATCCTAGTGAGGCAGAGACCCTAGAATCACTTTCACCTTTCCTAATGAAGCAGAGCAGCCAGGTCATTTAACACTAAACCTTGAATATGATTGTACTAAGATGAAAGCCTGCAAAAACAACCATGTGAAACCTCTCTCCACTCCTTTGAAACCCACAAGGATCTTTTATCTCTCAAACTCCACCCCTTCCCTTTCAAGGCTCTCTCTTCAAGTTTTCTCCTAAAGAACTGAGACTCGAAGAATGCTAAAGACTCTTAAATTGTCTTTGGAGAAAGTTTAAATAGAGGGATTAAAAAAACCCTAAAAGTTCAATTCAGAGTTAAAAATTGCATAGTATGATTGTAAGATCATCTAGTACGATGTGTAGAATTTTCCTATTAGTATTATTCGAACATCAATATGAACATCAGTACAAACAGTTTAATTTTCCTATTAGTACTGTAACATAATACGTATAAATGACCAATCAAATAGTATAATTAGTTTAATTAAAATGATGTTCATCCAGGATGAATCACAAATAACCACAAAAATCTCTGTTGATTTATAATATGATCCAGTTTGAACAGTGCAGTCAAAATATCAAAATTAAGATGATTTGAAAAATTAATCATTGGATTAAAGTAGGAAATATTTTAAATATTGCACAATATGATTTGGTTTATACAATATGAATGGAATAAATTTTCAAATTAAAAATTTTGACTAATTTAATGAATAGTAGGGTTTCTAATTATAACAAATATTCCAATATGATGTGGTGTTCATACTATACAATAGATAAAAAAAATATTTTAATTAATTTTTATAATAATAGATTATCTAGTATGATATTGATCATACAGTATGATATATGAAAAAATTAAAATATTTAAAAATAATTCTCCTCCCCATTTGTGTGTGTACACGGTCACTAGGCTAGCCTACACAATTATAAGATTTGACTTAAGAAATTAAAAATAAAAAAATATAAATTAAAGATTTTAACATAACTTATTACACCCAATCATGAGCACTGAATCTTTAAAAAATAATATATGTTGTACATGAAATGTTAATAAACACACAAATAGATGTGTACTATAATTAGTAGGAGAAATAAAGAGGTAATTAATAATATTTACTATCATTAATATTATAGACTTAGGAGCCAAGGTTCCAACATATAGTGCTTTCTATTTAAAATGTGTTAATGCTAACTGAACCATACAAATCTCTGGATTGATTAAAGCTTTGACTAAAGCCTCCCTCATTTCTTTGGAAAGAACCAGAGAATCATAAATACTTAATTTTGCATTTAATTTTCTAAGATATGTTATTACTTTAAAATTGACCATTCGAATCTCTTTATTCACTACATCTAAATATTGAACATTTTGAGGTTGATTATAAGCTTTTGGATTATTAGCAACGTACTTGCCTTTATCAATAACTGTAACTCATAAAGGTAAGACTTTACCCCTAAAAAGATTTTTTTGTACTACCTCTTTAGAGGAAGGATCTTCACTAGGCTTTGGTTTTTTATCACTGATTGCTATCTGGTTAGCCTATGGAAGTTTATCTAAGACAGCTAATTCCAATTGTATATTAATAGAATCACCATGCATGTCAAGTACAGAAGAATCACTAACATAATAATGTTGAAATTATTTGTCAAAAACATTTTTAGGTATTCCTAAAGAATTGTTTTGATTATTATTTAGATTTTAATTAAAATATTCATTAATGTACACAAGCATGATATATGTAGAATCCTTTTTTTTTTACTTTCTTAATCCTAGAAGGGATGAAATAAAAGTCATACAAGATTATAGATTTGAGAGACATATTTTTCCATTTGCAGAAATGACTAATTTATTAGAACCTAACTCTATTTTGTTCTTCACTTCCTTTCTTAGAGCAGTAAAAACTTGATCAACTCGCACTTAGTTAGGCTCTTTGATTGGCGCTTTATTCTTCTTCTGCACATATGCTTTTAGATTAACTAGGATGGGATTATAGATTCTTAAGGTTTCTTAGAAAGATGAATAATATAGTTTTAGAAAATGAGATAGATTTACATCCCATCAAAAAAAGGTGTTGAAGGCTCATTATGTTTACACTTATTGGATCCTTGACCCAAATCCATTAAGTATTCTTTTAGTATCATAACTGTACTATGTTTATTATTTCTATCTATCCACTCTTTAAAAGTTACACCATCTACCAACCCAAGACCAGACATCTAATGATATGGATAATAGTTAGGTTGCCATGCTTTACCAACTTCTTATGGCCTTCTAGGTTCTTGAGACTTAAATCCTACTTCTTAAGGTGGCTCATGAACATATTTTTTATAGACTCTTAATTAAAAGGATATAGTTTATTCTTAAAGTAATCAAACTTTATATTCAGCTATTCTGGAGTTAGTAAAGGTTCGGTTCTAGGTTGCTAATCACCCTGCGGTCGATTAAACTACTAAAATTTAGGAGGTTTACTTAGATTCTCTTCCTAAATCTACCTTAGTTGTTTCCCTTTATCAACTAAAAACACTATACCTTACTTCTTCTCCATAACTTTTTAAGGTTTTAACTTCTTTATTATTAAAGAAGCTGGATCTTTTAAGAATAATAGCTGAAGCTTCCTTGTGGAGATTAGACATTTTATTTAATAGCTTTTCAAAAGTTTTAATTATAAAACTTATGAGTAAAAAGGCAACCAGACCATCAACATTTTTTAGAAGGATCTCAATAGCATGATGTTATTACAACTGAGGCTTACATCTCTTGCTAAGATTCTTCCATTTCAGGATAAATTCTACTAGGCTTTCCCTAGCTTTTTCTTTTCTATTGCTAAATCACCAACAATTATGTGATGCTTTACACCGGTTAACCTCTTTATAAATATAACTTCTTTATCATTAAAGGTCTGTATCGACTCATTAACTAGCTCAATAGAACAATCAAATCCAATCCCAGATTAGATGTTGATGAATTATCTAAACAACAACGTATCACCACCACCTACAATATAAGAATTGCCTCTGAAGTGAGCGAGGTATTTCTTAGGATTACCCATACCATATATGTTTTTTAAAGATGATGTATAAATCCTTTTAAATAAGGGACCAAGTTGTATTCTTTTAGATATAGCCTACCTTTTTGAATAGAAGATTACTATAAGCCTTAGCTAATGCCTCTTTAACTTATTGTTCAACCATCTACATCATATATATTAATTGTACTAAGGTGCTTCTACTTTCCCATGTTTTTGCAATAATTTATCCTTTTCCTCTATCCTTTTTGCTTTGTTCCTAGTATTCAGTTGCACTAATTCATCAGGACAACATTTAGCTTAGACATCTAAAATAGTAGGAGTGTTTCCTTGCATGATAGAAATCATGGCCATCAACTCCTCTAACTTCTTCTCCGTTTTTAGTATTTATTTATCCTTCTAACTTATTTGTCATAAAAGATGATGAGTTGAATATGTTGTATCTTCTTTATCCTCATCTTATTTAATAGGCCCTAATTCACTTTTACCTTTCTCTTTTTCTCTTTATAGAGATGAGAGGGTGGTGACCACATTGACACTACCAGACATCTCCTTATTCATATATTCTTCCTCTACAGCTTCTTGTTTATAGATCTAACAGATACTATCTCTTAGATGTTCTATCTTGTCCTTAATTGATTTTCCTCCCATATTGTGTGGATCTACCAGAGTATATTCTATAGAAGGAGATAATTATATCACAAACTTCCCTGTTCTTGATCTTTCATCCACTACATTAAATATGAAATTTATGTTATTCTTATGGATATGAATAAAGATTTTGTTTCTATTCCTAATGTTTTTACTACTACCTTTTATTAAAATTGTTGGTCAATTATTAATGAGGATTTATGTAAAGTTATTTTAGCCTTTCTTAATGTCTTTAGCATTCTAATATTTTTTTCCTACTCTTCAACAGCTCTCATACCTAACTATTGCAATCTCTACAATTTGAATGCCTTTAGACCTTCTCTTATCTTATGGCATCTTTGGTTGGATAGGACGATGTTAGTATGAATCATAATACAATTATCCAAAATGTGAAAGGTAAGGTTTAGGCTCTTTATTCTATTAAGTTACTCTCTATCAAAAATTTTAAAAAAATTTATTTTATTTCTTCTAATTTAAGTCTTTGGTTGGAGGATGATCACATCTCTAAAAATCCTAGGCTTATTTATTGGACAAAACCTCCTCATAAATTTTATAAGTTGAATGTGGATGGTGTTAACCATGGGTTGGGTTATTGTGGTGTTATTAGGGATTGTCGTGGTTGTTTCATTTTGGCTTTTGCTGGTCCTTTGCAAAATTGTGATATTAACTGTGCTATCATCTCGGCTATTCTCCATGGTTTAAGATTCTAATTATCTCATTATTTAACTAGTATTGATATTGAAGTTTGAATCCAATTACTATTATCAATTTTTAAACTTTGTTGAGGACACATTGTGAAATTTTACAATATTTGATCTTATGAGAGATATTTGTAACTTGCTTATCTTTATGAACTATTCTTGTTCTCTTGTTCACAAGGAAGAAAATGCGTGTGCTAACAGGCTTACCAATTGGGGGTATCTCTTGAATAACTTTATTGATTATACTGATATTAACATCCTTGTTCCACTGAAAGGTCTCTTAAGATTAGATAAAATTTATATGCCCTATGTTAAAATTTAATGTTTTCTTTTGGTTGGAGCCTTTAAACATAGTTTTCTTTATCGTGGTGTTTTCTTCTCTGTTGATCTCCTGGGCTTTCTTCCTGTGCTTGGTTTCTTTCCTTATGCTCAGTCATTATTTGGTTTGCATTTCTAGTACTTGGTTTAGTTTTGTTTTGTCCAGATATCCTACTCTTTGCAACTTAGTCCTAGGTTCTGGCACTCTGAAGTTTTCTAGGGGCTGCTACTGTGTTTTTATTGTTCCCTGGTTGGTTGGGTCTTCTCTCTAATGCCTTGCTTTAAATCAAATAGTGGTTTTTATTTACTCCTGGGTGATTTATTTTTCTATTTGGTTTGGTGGTTTTATGTTTTTGCCTTACCCCTTTGCCTTGCTAGGGTTGATTTTTCTCTGGAGATTTTTGTGGTTATTGCCTGAAGCTTCCTTTATTATGTTAGTGGTTGTGCTCTATTTCTTTTATTATTTTGTTTTAGTGTTTTTGAAATGCTATTGGTGTTTTTCTATGGTTTTGTACTTTTTAGCTGAGAATTTTGTGGATATGAGCTTGAGCTGTGATTGCTGCAGTTTGTTTATTGACGGCTTTTATATTTGTTGCTTTCCTACCTTCGCGTGTTGTTATGAGACCTAGTTTTGGCTGAATTTTATGGTTGTGGGTATCTATGGGAGTAATGTTGTGGAGTGGGGTAACATTGTTTCTATTTTGGGTTTCTCCTGTTATGGGGTTGTTGGGTTGATTTTTGTTTTATAGTGTGGTTCGTGGGACATTTCTTATTATCTGATTATTCTGGTGGCTGTTGTGCCCCTTAACTTTTCTTTTGTGTTGTTTTCTTCTCTTTCAAGGAGTTTTTCTATTAGTGTGTGGAAGGCTCACCTTTTTTATGTGAGCCAGGTTTGTTGAAGTTCCCCTAGTTTTTGGGAGGCTCCCCTACTTTTATAAGGGTGTGGCTGTATGGTCTTAGTGGTAGGACTGAGTGGCATCTGGATTATTCAAGTGATGAATGCTGGTTTTAATTTAACATGAGCTCTATCAGCCTGCACCCTTTTTTGGGTTTATGTGGTGGAATGGAATGGAGTTCTTTATTAGCTTGCATCGATTGTCCTACTACTTTTCATTCCTTCTTTTATTTCTTATGCATTGCGATAAGCATATCGTGGATAAATGTTATGGAGTTTTTAACTTGTTTTTTGATATTGGGTGGGAGCTTTTTTTGCTCAACGTAAGCTATATATTTGTAAAATCTCTTCTTGTTACTTTGCTTTTAATTTAGTCAATTTCCATTTATATTTCTATGTTATTTTGTGCTTTAGGCTTTTGTTTTGCAGCCTTCTTGATTCTCATGTAAATTTGCTTATGGCTGGTTAAGAATTTTTTGCAGAACGTTTGTGCTTCAAGTTCCAATTAGTATCTTTCTTTTTTGGATTCTTGTATAGAACTTCAATAGCATGTTACTAGGTCTTCTTATTTTTTGTCTTAGTGGGGACTATCGGCTCGTAGGTTTACTTTATTTGTTTTTTAGCACATTTGAGCATTAGAGAGCTGAGGGTCCCCCTTAAGGACCTTGCAACCATTTTCTTAAATTAAAGTGTAACCCTCTCTGTGGGTTTTAACAAAAAAAAGAAGAATGACTTTAGACCTTTTAGTCTATGCACTACTTTTAATAAAATTATTTATAAACTTTTGCCTTCGAGATTGGCTCTTATTCTTCCCAAATTTATTTCTTTTAATAGGACTACTGTGTAAAAAGGTAGAAATACTTTGATAAGTTTATGCTTTCTTAGGAATCAATTCATGATCATAAAAAATTTTTTAGTAGTAATTTAATTTTTAAGTTGGATATTAGTGAAGCTTATGATAATATTAACTTAGCTTTCATTTTTAACAAAATGCATCTCTTTGGCTATGATGATAATAACATAACTCTCATCTATTTTTTTTGTTGATGATAACATTTTGTTTAGTAATGGTTCTATAAATAGGGTTAAGTGACTTAAATAACTAATTAATGATTTTTTAAAAAAATTGGTCTTACTTTTACAATAGCAAGAGCATATTTATTATGGATAAGGGCATGCCAATTGAGAATATCAATAACCTAAAATCGATAACTTGAGATAAAAATTAATTGTTGCCTATTTATTTTTTTACCCTTCTTCATAAAGGTCATAAATGATATTTCATGTTTGATAAAATGTTTTCTAGCACTCTTAAGAAATTATATTCCTGTGAATTTATATTCTTATATATGGTTATTAAGCTTATTCTAATTATAAGTGTGATGTGTTCTAATGCCCATTTACTTATTAAAAACTATGAATCCCTTAGAAATGTATTCTAGTTTGGAGAACTCATTAAAATATTCTTTTGGGATTCCACTCCCACCAACAAAAATATTCATTGATCTACCTCGAAATGCTTTTACTGGTATTTTTAAGAAGGGCAGTTTGGGTTATACATAAATTTATGATATGGCTAAAGGGTTTTATTATAAACTATGTTAGAAATTTATAACTAATAATTCCTTGTAGGCAAATTTCCTAAATAAAAAATATTGTTAAAATAATCACCCTATATCTTGCACTCTCAAGAAAGGTCAATCTTCTGGATGCAAAAATGTATGTAGGATTAAAAAGAATGGGGAAATGACTCTTCAATGGGTAATTTTTATTGGTTCTTCCTTTTTTTGGCAGGATGACAAGATCCATATAGGATATCTTTATTATTATTATTATTATTTTAAAGGGAAACCCAGGGAGGGGCCTACGCATTCATTAAAAAATAATTACATAGACATTCAAGGGAACTCAAGCTCATTACTACTCACAAGAGATACAAAAAAAAAATGAAAACCTAAGAGCTCGAGTTCTCTTCTAAGCAAAAGTATAGAAAATCTTAGGTACATTCTACGATGCACAAGAGTGAGCACCAAAAAAGTAGAAAACTACAAAAAAAAAATTGTCAGCTCCAACTTCCCCACCAACAGATCATCACCACGATCATCTGAACTAAGCACATTCTGCAAAATATGATAATACACAGAAAAATAAGAATAGAAAAAAGTAACAATAAATAATAGGATGAAAACACCAATAAAAATACCAATAATCCCCAACCGGTAAGCAACCAGGACAAAGGGGGTACCACCCCATAATCCACCAACTCAGATGCATATAATAATACATAAGAACCATATCAATAAGCCACTTCCAAGCAAACAAGAAATAGGCATCCAAAACCATTTCACTGAACAAATTAGAGGACACGTGATTGCCCTTGCTTTAATTAAGATCATTCAAAGTATCAAGGAAAACTAAGATGTGGAAAAACCTTAGAACACCAATAACCCTGCTCAAAGGTTTTCATGAAAACAAAACAAGGTCATTGAGAATAGCAGCCAACCATATCAAAATGTACTGATAAGCCACCATAGAAAGCACCAAGAAATAATTTACCAACCCACACTAGACAACTCATTAATGTAGGAAACTAACACCCAGCAAGCATGAAAATGCCTAAAATAAACATCCATAATATAGCAGCAATAGGAGTCCTAAAATGATCACATCGAAACTTAAAAAACTCCAACCTTATCAAAGTAGCCTCAAAATGCTCCCAGAAATGAAGCAGCAAGCCTAGCCACCCGAGAAAATAAATCCAGCAATCCAAGCAATAAAATTAGATAGGTTGGTATAAGTACAACAAGACAACCAACTAAAAACTAACACCCACAACACCATTAAGAATTAACATAAGATAAACAAATCTTATCAAATCTTAAAAGGTTTTTCAATGGAATAAGAAGATTAGTAATAAAGAATTCAGCCATGGAATCCAAACAACAGCCCCACCTTGCAATCAACTGAGCACAAGCATTGACATCCACAAGAATAATTAAAAAAGAGAAATTTAAAAGGCTCAATAAATTATTAATGTCCCTCATCATATAAAATAAGGCAGAAGAATAAACAGTATCATCCCCAAAGTGAAAAGATTGACAACAATAGTTAGAACCAACCTCAACAATAATATTAATGTAATTAAGAGAAATAAAGTCTTAAACCATGAAGAAAAGCATATGTAGTAGCAAAATTGACATCATAATTAAATAAAGGACCAAAAAAACCCAAAATGAAATTACCATTAGAGTCTCTGATGAATCCACCAAAGCCCACAATAGAATTCATGCAAACACCATCGACATTCAACTTAAGAAAATTGAAAGGAGGCTTCATCCAAAAAATACACATAGGAACTTTATGAAGAATATCCACCTTTAACTTAATACCTAAATCAGCTATAGTAGAGAAGTAATTTTTTAAATTCTGGATAGAAAGTAACTTAATAGAATAATGACAAGCAACCTTATATTTAACATTTTGAATAAATCTATGGCGGTTTATAACCACACCATTGAAATGATAATTTTCCTATCTAACCATAAATACCAAAGGATAAGGGAAGAAATTACATTTTTTATATAACCTTATGAATTAACAAACCAAAACTTAAGCAAAGAAATAATTGAAACAATAGCATTAAAACAATTTAAATGGAAAATGTCATCAAAATAAGTCCAGGCTTTGATAGCTAAAGGACCAAATAAAAAAATATGATGCATATTGTCCATATGAAATAACATTGGCATTTAGATGGAAGGATAAAGTCTCTTTTAATATAACTTTCATTAATAGGAATAAATTTATGTAAAATTTTCCATATAAAAATAGAAATCATAGAAGGAATACTTTTATGTCAAATCATATGGAAAATAGTGGAAGCCTCTTGCTTAGATCTAAAAGGAATGCCAAGCATCCTTTATTCTAAAGCTACCATCTTTTGTTAAAGCACATAACTAAACATCATTAGAATTAGTGTTCAGAAGGATCTTCAAAATTTATTGAATAAAACACTTAGGAAGAACACTAGAAAGTTTCTCAAAATCACAACCATTATCAGTAAAAAAATCATTTACCTTCTTAGAAGTATTAGTGGAAGTATTAGTAATATAATCAAATGATTAGCCCCCCAACCAACAATCCTTCCAAAAGAAAGTATTACCACTACCAAGTCCCAAAAAGATAAAAGGCTAAATAACCCATTTAACTTTGTAAAGATGATACGAAACTTTAGAGTTTCCTTTACTGAAACAAAATGTGGTGGGATGCTTCTCCCGACAATATTTGCCAACCATAAAATTTGCCTAAAGGCTCAAATTAACAAGAAAGTTGTACCATAACGTAAAAGAGAAATTATATGCCAAATCTTTCATAGACATACACCCGAAAGCCCCTTCATCCAAAGCACCATAGAATTTATCCCATGAGGACCAGTGAATTTTAGAATTGCTACTAACCCCTTTCAAAAAAAAATACTTATTAAAAATCCTATCAATCCTGTTACAAATCGCCTAAGTATGATGCAAAGTTTAAAAACTATAAACATGTATAGAACAAAGAACACACTTTTGATAAGAATTAACCTACCTAAAAAGCATAAAAAATTAGAATCCCAAGACAAAAATATGTTCTGCATAACCATACTTAAATCATAAAAAGAAAGGATTTCTTTTGACCCTTATAAAGAGGCACCCTAAGGTACGTTAAAGGCAAAAAACCATGATTGAAACTAGTTTAATTCTTAATAGCCATAATACAATCATAAGGGACTTTCTTAGAAGAAATAAATCAACACTTATGTTTACTAGGAGCCAGACCACTCACCAATTTAAATTTGTGAAAAAACCTCAAAATTCTATGAATCTTATTCATCAAAGCATTCGTAAAAAAAATATAATCATCAGCAAAGCATAAGTCAGATATATGAAAACCAACTAACGTTCTAAAACAAAGGCTAGGATACTTTCTAAAAAGATCAGCAAGACCTCTTGAAAGGTACTCGGGCGCAATAATATAGAGGGTCGAAGAAATAGGATCACCCTGTCTAAGCCCTTAAGAAGCCTTAAAAATAACATTACTCTTACCATTAATAATGATAGAAAAATAAGGGTTTCAATGCAATATTTGATAAGGTTCATAAAATTTAAATCAAAATCAAACAACTTCATAATATTGTAAAGGAATTTTCAATCAATGTTATCATAAGCCTTGGTAATATCAAGGTTCAAAATCATATTACCACCTCTAACGTTGACATCCAAATTTTGAAAAAAATCTTTGGCCAAAAGTATATTATCAATAATAGCACGCCCTTTAACAAAGACCATTTGTAAAGGGGAAATATGTTTAGGCAGAAACATCGTTAAACGATTCATCAAAATTTTAGAAATCAATTTATAAAAAAAGTGCACAAACTAATAGGTCTAAAGTCATTCCAACTACTAATAGAATTATTCTTGGGAATAAGCATAATAGAAGTAGAAGTAAAAAATTTAGGAATAGAATTACCATTAAAGAAATCAATAACAACAAAAAGGAGCTCATTTCCAATAATAGGATAATGTTTCTGAAAAAACTTCATCATGAAGCCATCTGGCCCAGCAACCGACTCACAATTCATGCCAAAAAATAGTCTCTTTAACCTCCTCAAAAGAACGAGATTTAGACAAAAAAAAAACATTATCATCATGGGAAATAAGATTAAAGGCTTTATTAAGATGATTATGAAAATGTTGAACAACGAACTTAGCAATTTCAACACAATACCCAATAATAGAGCCATCGACATGATTAATTTTATGAATACAATTAATAGCATGTTTCTTATTAACCATGGCATGAAAATATTTAATATTAATATCACCTTCAACAAGATATTTAACAGCTACTTTTTGCTTCCAAAAAATTTCCTCATGAGCTTATACTTTACAAAGGCAATATTTAGCCTCTCTCAATAAATAGAAATTAGCTTCAAAAGGCACCAGTTGACATTAAGTCTCATAAGAATTTTTCTTATCTTTTTCAATTAAAATGCTGGAAAAAAGATTCTTAAAATTATTATGATTCCACCATTTTAAAACTTGTTTAAGCCTTTTCAGCTTAAAGAAAAATCTTCTCATACTAGAAATAGAATTATCCAGATGCGAAGGGACATGCTAATTATCCTTAACCAAGTCCATAAAAGAATCATGAAGTAACCACATGTTTTGAAATCTAAATGGAGAAAGAAAATCCCTAGATCTAGTCTTAATTTTAATAAAAATGGGAGAATGATCAAAGAGGGTCCTGCTAAGATGCTCAACATTAGTAGACTCTAAAGAATTAAGCCAGTAATTATCAAATAAAACCTAATCTAACCTTTTTCCTAAATGCCCATGATACAGAATTAAAAAATTACCAGAGAAATAATATCAATTAAGGTGAAATACAAAATCATACTAATAAAATCCTCCATATAATTATAGATAGAGAGAGAGCCCCTATGCGCTCAGATGGGTTAGCTATTTTATGAAAATCCCCTCCAATAAGCAAGGGAAGGTTGCAAATACTATGAAAGTGAGTGATTTGTTCACATAAAATCTTTTTGGTATAAGAAGAAAAAATAGCATAAACAAAATAAGCAAAACATTAAAAATTAGAACTTTCAATATTACAATGCATAAATTCAGTAAAATTGCCAATAATGTCTACCTGAACAAAATCTTTCCAAAAAACCCAAATTTTATTGGCCACATTCGACATAACATATTTAAATCCCAGAAATATTATAGTACCAGGTAACTTATCATATGAGATAAGAGGCTCAAGTAAGATAAGAATCGACACGTATAAATATGGCATATATTGTTAACTCTAAGCTTAGAAGAAGGGCACCCAATGCCCCTAACAGTCCAAATAATAGCAGTAAACATAAAAAAATTATGTGTTAATAAAAAGTATGTGAACGGGCATTTCTAAGAGATCATAAAATGAAATTCCTTTTCTTACTACCTCTCCTACCATGACCCTTAGTATAACTAGTATCATTATTATCTCTAGCAAGACATTTATCCAACATATCATTATCCTCCGTGTTAGTAAAAGCATCACAAAGGTAATGATCATTCAAAGGAAGCTTACTTTCATTAATCATATCTAGCTGCCCCGCAAGAAAGAGGCAAGTCACCTTCCTCATATAAAACACCAACATCCACAGTGGTTTCATTGTTTACTACATTACCACCATTCTCCTTCAGCACATCAGTTTGGATAATGTCCAAAACCATCACATCAATTTGATTAATATCCTCATCCAAATCAATATTTTTTAATGATCTAGCCTCAATGAGAGGCTTAATAGAAAGGGAAACATTATTTAAATTAGTATCAATGCTTTGATCATTCATATTTTAACAAACAATAATTAAAGAAGAAATTTGTTATGGTTAACTTCCTGCACTTGATTCAAATCCTCAACAATAGTAGGCCCAGCTAGACCTTAACAGAATCCATAATTAAATATTCATTATTTAGATCTTGCACTTAAGGAAAAATACCCACAGTTCCTTTCAGAATAACGAGTAACAATATCTAGATCAACTAAAGGTAATTCACTTTTATGTGAAGGTTTCAAAGAATCCTTTTCCTTTCGGAGGTGTGGGTATAAATTATAACTCACTTTTAAACCATCTCCATGCATCTTACAATGAGAATAGAAAATAGGTAAATTTTAAAATTAAAAAATTTTAAAATAGTCATTCAGTTCCAAACATATCCATACCTTATTGGGATACTTTGTCGATATATCCAATTCAACTAACACACAAGCTATAGATGGCCATGAAAGGTGTTGTATCTTTATAAGTTTGCAACAGTCTACCAAAGAGAGAAGCCAAACCAAATAAGATATGTGAATTGAAAAATGCAATCGCATATTTGGGAAAGAAATCCACATAGGGCCTATGTGGGATTCCTTATGCACATTGAAATCACGTGCCCATTTAAGCAACCTCATTTGACAACCCTGAATATAATAGGATCTTATAGAGAAAATATAACTATAATCCAAATTTTTACTTAGTTGAATCACAATATGCCTCGAATCTAACAAATAAACTTGAAAATAACCAAAAAATTTTAGATTCACAAAAAACTTATGAATGACATCCAGGTTCGGCTGCCTAAGCATGAACTTGCCGACAAAAGAAAACATAAAAAGCACAACCAGTATAGAAACCACAAAATCATTTAGCATCAATGTCGAACAACCTTTAAAAAAATAGTGAACAAATGGAAGTTTGGCAGAAGATGAAGATGAGTCAACCAAAGCTTCCTTAAATGAATGGGACTTACCATTCAGAAGCACAGCAGACGAACAAATAGATGATGACAGCATCATCATGTCTTGAGGACCACAAAACTTAAAGACTCAACAATGAAACCAAATGAAAACAAGACTTAACTGAAACCACAGAAGCAAGATTAGGAAAAAAAATCCACAAAAAAAACATGCTAGTAATGAAGAAAAAAGTGAATGGGAACGAAAGCCCTAGATCACCTCAGAATCACTATAGAGTAGAGAGCAGAGAGCCGTTGAATGTTATCTTTATTCTTATTTTAATAATCAATTTATCTCTACCAAGAAGGCTTCTAATTTCATCAGGGATGCGATGTAGTGTGAAAGTATTCATTAAAGCTAAGTTCCCCCAAACATTATTCATATTATATTTAACATTATGATAAAATAATTTTTGAGTGATCAACCTATATTAAAAATTTATATGGATGGTGAATTCAATTTAAAAGAAGTTTTGAATTACTTTAGAACTAAACATGATAATAATTTTTAATAAAGATTAGTATTCTTCTACTTCCTTTAATACTTTTTTATTCACAAGGAGAATTCTTAACAGTTTTATTCCTATTGATAATTGCATTAAAATAAGGGTATTTGTATTGCTTCTAAATGTCAATATTATTTTCATCTTAAAACTTTAAAGCATGTTTTATAATACTTTTTTATTCACAAGGAGAATTCTTAAAAGTTTTATTCATATTGATAATTGCATAAAAATAAGGGTATTTGTATTGCTTCTAAATGTCAATATTATTTTCATCTTAAAACTTTAAAGCATGTTTTATTTAATGGTTCTACTACAACAGGGGTATGTACTATTCAAAAAATGGTTTTGATTTGAGATCTATAATTAATAGTAAAAATTTCTTATCCTTCTTAGCTCGTTTGTCTGCTAAGAGACATAAAAGTCACATTCTTACTATCATTCCTTTGGTATTGTTTTGGAATTTATGGTATGAGAGGAATAATAGTAAACATAAGGGTTTAAAATTGATTTCTAATTATGTTATCATTTTTTTAAAGAAGAAAATTAATTAACTTTATATTAGTAAGTTGTTGCATCCAAAACATTTTAAAGGTAAAGTTTCTTGGGCTTCTTTCTTTCATCATGGATTTGATAATGTAGCTACGACACCAACTTCCAAATTCATTCATTAGATTAAACCTTCTAAAGAACAATTTAAACTTAATTTTGATTGTTATGTTTCTCTTGGTGGTGCTGGCTGTGGTGAGGTAATCAAAGACTCAAGGTGTTTTTCATTTTGTCTTTTAAGGTTCCAAAATTTAATTTAATTTTTGGGTAATTACGTATATATATATATATATATATATATATATATATATATATATATATATATATATATATATATATATATATATATATATATATATATATATATATATATATATATGGGTCATAAATTATGTATTATAACTAATATTTTTGATATTTTTATTGAAACTAATTCTAATGTTCTAATTGATTCCTTCTTTTCCTCCAAAACATTTCAAAATGCCATCCTTTTTATTTGCTTAATAAAAATTTACATATTCTTGAATGTTTTAGTTATAGAAAATCCAATATTTGGGTGGAAGGTAATGTATATGCTAATTAGTTGCCTGAGAAAGGGATGAATCGATCTTCTGCTGAATATTTTAACAAAGACTCATATAATAGATTATTAAATCATAGGGTCAAACATGATTTTTTGGGAGTTCTTTATATCATGAGATAGTAACAGATTTGATAGATGTTTTTTTCCTATTTATTTTGGAAATATGTTCGGGGTTCAACTTCTACTATTTGTATATTCTCTCCATCTTAGTTTCATTTAATTATTGCTTCTATCTAAGAGGATGTTTATTACTATGCTTAAGTGCTTCTCATTCTTGGGGTGATTGCGCTAATGTTTTTGCTATTGATGTAATACTTGTGTTGTGTATATATTTTTTTGCTACTTATAGAACTTTATCTTATTTTAACATTTTAGTTTTTTATTATACTTTCCTATTTATATTTGTTTGTTGGGTGTAACTGGGTTATTATTTTTAATGCTAGAATTTGAATTGTGTAGTAGTTGGGCTTCTATTTCTTATGTTGGTATATATCCTTTTAGATAAATAATCGACCTATTCTTTTTGTTTTTGTAGCTTTAGTTATAACATTTTTCTGTATCCTTCAAACTTTTTAATTTATTTCTTCTATTTCTCTTTCTTGGATGTGCTTTGACATCATTTGTGTTTCTTTTTTATGATGTTATTTTCTTTCGTTGCCTCTTTAACTACTATTTGCTAGTTGAATTTTTGCTGAGGTTATGTTTTTTTTTTTTTTTTGCTATTATTTTCTTCCTTTGCTCGACTTATAGAGTTATACTGTATAAGTTCTTCATATTTTTTGGACTTTTTAAATTCATCTATTTCTATGGTGGTTAATTGTGAAGTAACAATCTTTATAATTTAAAATTTGGTTGGTGCCTATTGCACTTATGCTTGTGGTGGAGGCTTCCATTGAAGACATTGTATGATGATATTAGATGTCAATTGCTCTTTTTTATCTATAATAGTTTTCTTGTAGGTCACTTATGTTTGTTGCCTTACTAAATAATATTCAACATTAGTGATATGGTGCTTTCCTTTAGGCTTTTTTGGGTTGTGACTTCTTCCTGACCTTTTATATTTCTTTCTTCCTTTTGTATGTAGACAAGAATTTTTTACTCTTTAGGTTTTTATTATTATTTAGATGTAGCTTTTTTGAGTAATCAGTGAGTTTTTCATCCATTGTAAAGACTTTGTAATATCTTTTTTTATGATAGAAAATTAATCCTAGAAGAAAAACCAGGGACTTCAAAAAAACGATATAGGCTACCTCTATTTAAAATTAATCACAACATATATTATATACATAACCACCTATCATAATAGGCACTAAACATGTAGATGTGATGGGTAATGTAGTTTCATTTAACCAACTCATGATGTATGGCTAGGGATGGGGTTTTATTTATGTTTATCTCTTGAAAGGGCTTACGTGGATACTACATTGTTAGAACTACCCTATTTAAAAACAAATTTAAAGAATTTTCTCCTACAATTGATACTTTTTTTTAAATATTGTTACTGTAATAATCTTCTTAATATCTAATTGTCGATAATTATCTTATCACATCTACAGGGTCTTCCACATGCTCGACATCCTCATAAGAAATGAAAGTATTATCATGAACTTTTTCACCCTAGTCATCGACTTTCTCTCTCTCTGGCCTTGCATTGATGTTATATATAGCCTTGCTTTGTGTTTCGTAGGTTAGAATAAGTTTTAAACCCTAGGATTATTTTCAAGGTTTTTGAACATCTTCATAAAAATGTTTTGGCACAATGAAGCACTTTATGGGCCATGCTTGACCATGTTTAACCATGTTGACAAAAATTAGCTCCATTTTACCAAAATGATTATTTCATTTGATTCAATCATTTTTTAAACCCAAGCAAAACGTCTTATACCTCCTAAATACTTTTAGAAACTTGCCCAAGCTTATTATATTCCAAGACAATTAACCTATGTAATTAAACTAAAATGGGATTAATATATGGATCCAAACTTTATCAAATGATTTTCATACTTTGTAATGAAGTTTATCTAGTGTGATAGAGGATTGGACTAGCTTGGGTCACCTAATTGAGCAAACCCAAGTTAGTGCAACGAGACTAAATCCTAAGTTAAGCTCAATTAATCCAATCAAGCTAACCTATTAGATTCCTATCCATCCATAAGCCTTCCTGAATGCAACTCAATTTGATTTAACCTATGATTGGCTATTCATTGGCTAATAAAGAGAGCAACTCAAGTCATGTTGAATGAATCTTTTCAATTTGATCAAAATAGAATACATAACACCTTTAATTATTCCCTATCAACTACTTGTACCTTAATCCAATTAAAATACCTTAAACTACTTAGTATGGCTATTTGTAGATAAATGTTTTGCCACATGCATTAGCCAAAGTCATTAGTGTTGCAAATCTATGTTTCATGGCTTATGTTTTGATGATTGACAAACACTATTTCTCTTGGACTACTTGTTGATTCTAACTTTTCAGGAATTGAAGATCGGACGATCAAGAAGAAGCAAGTTCAGGATTTCGTAGGTTTAGGGTTGTGTCAGTCTGTACTTTGGATTTTTCACTTCTTGAGTCTACTTGTAATGATCAAAGAGACTGATGCTATGTAACCCTTCACATACACACTTGAGAGACTTAGAATTTTTGTTTTTACTCATATCGGCCAGGGCAATTTTTTGATCGGCCTGGACTATCAGCTTAAAATAGAAAGTCTAATTAAGGATTCTTAATTAAGGCAGTCGACTTTAACAGATCATCCTGGACGAAACGTGTATCGGTCAGGACGATAAGCTCAAAACAAAAAGAAGTTGCCGCCATAGAGAATTAAGGTATACTGTATTTTTTAATTATCGGCCAGGACGATCCTTGGATCGGTCTGGACGATATTCACAAATAATGCCATAATTATTCAGGAAATCAAGAGAGTAATTAATGATAATTGATACGATCATATAATCCGGGACGATCTCAGGATCGGCCCAGAAGATCCAGAAAAAAACCTTAAGTTACTTCAGGACGATCCATATCGGTCAGCTCGTATCTAGGGCTATTGTCAAGACAATTTTCCTCTGATTTGAACTGATCGGCCAGGACGATCGTGAGATCGGCCTGGACGATCAAGCCAATTTTCAATCATCCAACTTTGCATCCAGGGCTATGCTCTGGCCTATCTTCATTGATTTGTACTGATCAGCCAGGCCGATGTCCATATCGGCCTAGACGATAAAGTCAGCAATTTGCAATTAATGAGCTCCTTTGAAGCTCTTCTATTTAAAGAGCTCTTGTCCAACATTTTTCAAGACTTTTGGCTGCTTCCTTGACCTGAGAAGACCATGAGGAGAGAAAGAGAGAGAGGAGAGATAGAGGATCTTATGAGGGGGAGCTTGTGAGGGGATTCACAAGGGTTGCTTCAAGGATCGCTCTGCTTCATCTTCGTCTAGAGTTTCTCGTCCGTGGAAGGGTCGGTAGAGGTAAGGAGTTTTCTTTTGGTTTTGGTTCTCTGCCAGCTTCAGGAGAAAACAAAAGGAGGTAGGTTCTCTGCCTTGCTGGGGTGGCAAAAAGGAGGTTCTTGTGAGGGCTTCTCCGCCTAGCCGTGGGGGCTAAAGGAGAGTCACATTTTGTAGTGCAATACTTGGAGGGTGCCTCCAAGGAGTAGACGTAGGTCGAGTCGACCAAACCACTATAAATTTCTGTGTTCCTTTTCTTGCTTCCGCACTTTTAAATTCCGCATTTATTTTTGTGGTGATTTTGGCTTGTGTTTTTTATTCTTTGTGAAAAGAGTTTTTAAAATACCAATTCACCCCCCCTCTTGGTTAGCTTGGGACTAAGTTCATAGGGCTTAACATTCCTAACAAACTTTCAAGAGGTATTAGAGCGGGATTCGAAAATTAAAGTTTGAAATTTTTTTGAATTTTGATCTATGGCTAACATTGGGAATCGCAACACTACGGAAGGGTATTCCATGACCTGACCTCCCCTGTTCGATAACCTACCTTTTGATTTTTAGAAAACTTGCATGTCAACGTTTTTACAATCTACTGATTATCGCATGTGGATGCTTATTCAAGAAGGTTATTCTCCACCTTCTCGTGAAATTAATGGTGTTAAAACTGAAATTTCTTTTACTGAATGGACTTTTGATGAATGTGATTTAGCTCAACTAAATGCGAAATGTTTGAACTATTTTTTCTGTGCTTTGAAATCTAAGGATTACATGCGTGTCTCAACTTGCAAAACTGGTAAAGTGATTTGGGATAAATTATGCATCACCTATGAAGGTACTAATGAAGTTAAACAATCCCGTTTAAACATTCTCTTGCATGACTACGAACTTTTTCATATGAAACCTCATGAATCGATTTCTGACATGTACACAAGGTTTACTCAGATTTCTACTTCATTGCATGCACTAGGAAAAGAACTTTCGAACTATGAAAAAGTTAACAAGATTTTGAGATGCTTGCCTTCATCTTATGATGAAAAAATTACTGCCATAACTGAATCTAAAGATTTGAACACCTATTCTATTGATAACTTACTTGGCTCACTCATTGCTTACGAGCAAGGGGTGAATCAAAGAAATGTTGATGCAGGTGAAAAGAAAAAGGAGAAAACAATTGCATTGAAGGCACATAAATCGGATTCTGAATCTTCCAGGTCTGAAAGCGATGAAATTGCCTTCATCACAAGGCAATTCAAAAGCTTTCTAAGGAAGAAATAAAAGCATCATCAAAGTTGGAGAAAAGGTAAGGATCATAAACATGTTAAAGGATCTTCTGATGTTGTTTATTTTGAATACAGAAAGCCTGGACATGTGAGAGCCGATTGTCCTACACTTCAAGATCATTCAAGCAAAGAAAAGGAAAAAGGTGAGGAGAAAGCTAAGTCTAGGAAGGAGAAGAAGAAAATCCAAAGAGATTTTTGGGCAGAATCTGGTACTGATTCCTCCGAGACTGAACCAGAGGAAGAGACTACAAACTTGTGTTTCATGGGAGAAAGTCAAAGTGATGAGGAAGAGGTATGTAAACCAACCTATGATGAATTGTTTGAAATTTGTGAAAAAATCCATGCATCATACAAAAAACTAAAGAAAACTCATGCTAGCCTAAAATTAGAACATTCAAATCTACAAAAAGAGCATGAAGTTTTTCTCAAAGATCATGCAACGATTGATTCAAATCACATTGCTCTTCTTGATGAATTTGATGAGTTAAACAAGAAATATTTGGAGTTAATTGATGAACATAATGCATTGAAAGATTCACACACATCTCTTAATTCTGATCTTAAAAAATCTAAAAAATTGAGAAAAATTTGAGGATTGACAATTGATGCATTAAAAAGAACTAACTTGAGGATTCAAAATGATTTGGAAACATCTAAGAAAGCTAGGATGACACAAACTCCTAATCAAAATCCAGAATCTAGGAAGAGGCATTATAACTCAAACCATTTAAGAAACCCTTTTCCTGGAGTTAGATGTTTCTCATGTGGCATGTTAGGACACATCTCACACACTTGCACCGTTCATCGTAGTACACATTGGGTGTGGAGACCTAAGATGCATAATTCACAACATACCACATCTGCATTGCACTCTACTTTTCTTAAGAAGGGGCCCAAACCTGTTTGGGTTCCTAAATCTGACTGTTGTTGAGTTTTGCAGGTGTGCTCTCACCAAAGCCCTCATGGGAGAATAAGATAACTGGACATAAGGAGGCTCGTAGCTCAAAATTGCTTAAATTTGCTGCTTTATCACGTGCATGAAATCTTTAGTTGTTGTGTGTCTTTTAATTTTTTTTTTGTGCTAGTTTTTGTGCTTACTTAGTCTAGTTTACGTGTTTTCATTCTTTTTGTTTGTTTTTATGTGTTCTATCTTCGCGTTGCCCTTTAAATTTGGTCTTTCATATGATGAATTCTTTTTTAAGCCTATAGATCTTGGAGTTTTAGAGATAGTGTTTAGCTTTTTCTAAATTGGTTAAAGGGAGTAAACTGTTGATGTTTTTCCCTTTGTCTGACTTTATTTAGTGGTATGATTTTCTTCTCTAAATAAAAGTCTAAACTCAGTTTAACCAATGGCTTTTCGTCTAAGATCTTTTTCTTATCTTGCTACATTAAATTATCTTATGCATAATAGCCAAAATTCTTAGATATCATTCAAGCTTTTGAAATCTTGCCATTGCATTTATCACATGATTTTGATTTTGTGTTGTGGATTGTTCTTCCCTATGTTAGAGAGAGAGCTCCTATTCTCTAATATTTGGAGGATATACTCACAACTAAGTCTTTTTCTTCAAGGGTATATTAAAGAGTTTTTAGCTTGCAAGAGTTAAAAAAAAAAGGTAAGAGGCCAGTGAAGCTAAATTGAAAAGAAAGCTATATACACAAAAGTGTATCAAAAATCAAAAGATGCTCAAAGAGCCAATCAAAGTGAGAAGAGGCATAAAATGAGCCCACTAAATGCAAGCTATCCTCTCTTTGGTAAAACTCTTAAAACTTAGAAAACTCATTGATTATGTGATACTTTCAAAGACTTGATTTCAATTTCCATGATTGAGAAAAATTACTTTGGTTTATTATTTATGAGATATTTTAGTTGTAAACAAGTCTTGAATGGATATTCTTATTCTATTTTGTTATTTCGAGTTAGGCCTCTGTTTCCAAAAAAATTTTGTACCTTGAAGGATGTCCGATCTAGGGTTAACAGAATCAGATTTTCTACCTTCTTCTGATTGGAATTTGTTAAACTTCTTGATCTCTTGGAACTTTAAAAGTTTAATTTTTGAAAAGAATTCTTATATGATGCCTCCATAAAACAAAAAAAAAAATTAGAAAAATTAAAATCCAAAAATATTCGTTGTTTGGTTTTCATTGTGTTTTATTTTTCTATGTTTTGACTGTTTCTCTTTTGTTTTATTTTTTGAGGGTCTTGATCATCACCATTCTTCTCTTGATTTCAATTTCTAGTCACATCGACCTGGCCGATACTTTTATCATCCTGGATGATATGACAAATTCTATTCAAAATCCATCTGCTGACCTTTTTCTGAGCTTACTGTAACTCATCATCCTGGACGTTCCTATATCGTCCTGGACGATTTGATCGAACTCATGGTGATAGTCCTGGCCGATGGAATATTTCATCTGGCCGATACATGTTATGTGCATTGTCCTGGCCGATACACTGGATCGTCCCAGACGATCCACGTGTCAGTACGTTTTGATCTTTAAATTCGGCCCCGGACGATCCATTATTGGACAATCGGCCGGGCTGATCCACTGTTCGTCCTTGACGATACATGTGGCAAGCATTTTAAATGTTTTAACTTCGGCCGGTACGATCAATTATTATGCATCATCCTGGACAATACACCTAATCGGCCCGGACGATCTGCTTTTCAACGGTCGTCCGGATTGACTCCTCGGGATGATCTCTTGTGTCTAATCGGCCTGGCCGATCTCTGATCGGCCCGGACGATCGGACCGCCTTTTTGACCAATCGGCCTGTACGTAATTATTGAACCATATCTGCCTGGACGATTCTGCGATCGGCCAGGACGATATGGCCATTTCTTTAAATTCATGTTGTTCCAGCCATGGTTTTTCACTTCCAACCCTTTCTCCTCATGTGTTCTTTGCTTAATGCTCTCAATGGCTGGTGGGAAACACGCCCGACAAACTTCTAGGAGTTCCTCAAGGGCAAGGATTGACCCTCATTTTTGGGAAGCAGAAGATGAAGCCGCCTATCATCGTTACAAAGAGTGTGGAATTACTGTCTCCAGAATCATCAATCATGTCCACATCTCTTACCCGGTAATGAATCTTTTCGCTCACACCTCCCTTTGCTTCATTTTGTCTCTTGCATTCCCTTTCAATTTAGAATTTCTTCAAGAATTTTTCGTAAACCTTCGCATCAACCCTACCTTCACAGCCCTGACCTCCTATGTGAATCGACGCCCTATCGAAATCACATATCAGGATTGTGTTGATCTTTTACAGCTATCCACCACCGGGGATAAGCTGCACATAATCGCCTCTGACCCTGATCTTGACTGGTCCATGACAAATCACTTTCTTCACCAGACCAGTGTACCTTACCATGTTGGAGAGACTAGCTCTTTAGTCAAAGATGCTAGGATAATCCAACATGTCCTTCGCACCTCCGTCATTCCAAAGCCGGCGATCGAGTCCACATCACCCCTCTACTTTCTCTCACTACTTTCTACATCATGGCTCATAGAGAATTCAATATTGTGGACCTAATTTTTTGATACATTGATTACCTAACCACAATTCGCGATTCAGGCCACAAAAGGAAACCAAATCTAGCCTTAGGACACATCATAGCCTATGTTCTTGAAACCAAATACCAACTTCAGTATCCTATTCCACCAAACCTCCCAACTCCCTTCTACTCAAACAATTCCTTCAGCACCCTTCACAGTACTCGTCTCCACCCTGAAGAACCTCAGGGGGCTAGAGAGGAGGAGGCTCATGCTCCAGCTCCCTTTCCTGACCCTGTTCCTCTCCACCAGCACTCACCGGTTGATCAGTTGATTGAGAGATTTGATCGTTTTGACACCTATGTTGCTGCACAGGAGCAGCAACACTTCTGAGGAATTGCTCGTTACGAGCATCACCGCGCTGAGGATCTTGCCCGATTTGGTAGTTTCCTTACTCACCAGCAGCAGCAGTATGACCAGGACATCATCTGGTTCAATGCTCAGTTTACCACGCTTGCCAGTTACTTTCAGCAGCCACCTCCTCCACCTCCATCTGATGATCAGGATCCCTCGTTCTTTTAGTCTGTGCTGTCTATTGTTTGTTTCCTATCTTTTTGCAGTATGCTTGTTAGTCTTTTGTGTTATTTTTCTGTTGTTTATGGACCCTCATTTTATGATGACAAAAGGGAGAGTAGGGTGTGGTAGGAAAAAGCTGTTGTAACTCTATTTTTCTAATGAACCTGTTTTTTAAAATTTTCCTACTTGTGTTTGCCATCATCAAAAAGGGGGAGATTGTTGCAAATCTATGTTTCATGGCTTATGTTTTGATGATTGACAAACACTGTTTCTCTTGGACTACTTGTTGCTTCTAACTTTTTAGGAATTGAAGATCGGACGATCAAGAAGAAGCAAGTTCAGGATTTCGTAGGTTTAGGGTTGTGTCAGTCTGTACTTTGGATTTTTCACTTCTTGAGTCTAGTTGTAATGATCAAAGAGACTGATGTTATGTAACCCTTCACACACACACACTTAAGAGACTTAGAATTTCCGTTTTTACTCATATCGGCCAGGGCGATTTTTTGATCGGCCTGAACTATCAGCTTAAAACAGAAAGTCTAATTAAGGATTCTTAATTAAGGCAGCCGACTTTAACAGATCGTCCTTGACCAAACGTTTATCGGTCAGGACGATAAGCTCAAAACAGAAAGAAGTTGCCGCCATAGACAATTAAGGTATACTGTATTTTTTAAATATCGGCCAGGACGATCCTTGGATCGGCCTGGACGATATTCACAAATTATGCCATAATTATTAAGGAAATCAAGGGAGTAATTAAGGATGATTGATACGATCATATCATCCGGGACGATCTCAGGATCGGCCTAGACGATCCAGTCAAAAACCTTAAGTTACTTCAGGACGATCCATATCGGTCAGCTTGAATCCAGGGCTATTGTCAGGATGATTTTCCTCTGATTTGAACTGATCAGCAGGACGATCGTGAGATCGCCCTGGACGATCAAGCCAATTTTCAATCATCCAGCTTTACATCCAGGGCTATGCTCTGTCCTATCTTCATTGATTTGTACTGATCGGCCAGGCCGATGTCCATATCGGCTTGGACGATAAAGTCGGCAATTTGCAATTAATGAGCTCCTTTGAAGCTCTTCTATTTAAAGAGCTCTTGTCCAATGTTTTTCAAGACCTTTGGCTCTTGCCTTGACCTGAGAAGACCATGAGGAGAGAAAGAGAGAGAGGAGAGAGAGAGGATCTTATGAGGGGGAGCTTGTGAGGGGATTCACAAGGGTTGCTTCAAGGATCGCTCTGCTTCATCTTTGTCTAGAGTTTCTCATCCGTGAAAGGGTCGGTAGAGGTAAGGAGTTTGCTTTTGGTTTTGGTTCTCTGCCAGCTTCAGGAGAAAGCAAAAGAAGGTAGGTTCTCTGCCTTGCCGGGGTGGCAAAAAAGAGGTTCTTGTGAGGGCTTCTCCGCCTAGCCGTGGGGGCTAAAGGAGAGTCACGTTTTGTAGTGCAATACTTGGAGGGTGCCTCCAAGGAGTGGACGTAGGTCGAGTCGACCGAACCACTATAAATTTCTGTGTTCCTTTTCTTGCTTCCGCACTTTTAAATTCCGCATTTATTTTTGTGGTGATTTTGGCTTGTGTTTTTTATTCTTTACGAAAAGAGTTTTTAAAATACCAATTCACCCCCCCTTTTGGTTAGCTTGGGACTAAGTTCATAGGGCTTAACATCCCTAACAAACTTTCAATTAGATACTCTAAAATTTAGAGGAGATATAGTGCAATCCTTTATTCTAATTGTATCCCCAAACTAGGAGAGTTTCAGTGCTAGTGAACTTAATTTGATGGAAATCTAGATTTCAATCAATCCATCTTCAATGCTCAACCTCTAAATGAAAAGTAATCCTTAGATTTATACAAACCTATTGAATTTAAATCCCCACTCAAATCATCTCTATATAGAGGTTAGAATCAAACCTAAATAAATTTAGATAGGGGTATGGTACACTGTTAATGAAAAAATAAATTTAAGGCAATCATATTATTTTACTAATTGTTTATTTTTACTAGACCCTCCTTAAATAATTTAGATCTTTGATAAGGAGTAGATTGCATAGAACTAGACAAAACACTCTAATGACTAACATATTCTATGGGAAGTTTAAGGTGAAATTTGAATAATTCAATTGATTCTATTAATTATATCACATCCCATGGTTTATAGGCTTTGAATAATAGCCATTTGATCATTAATTGAATTGATGAGGTGAATGCTATTGAGTCATCAAGCCCAATAGGAGTTTAAGTAACCAAAAGAGTAGATACACATGGAAAAGCATGACACAATTAGTTGTTAATTATGTATTTCCCTAAACCATTTTCTTTAATTTTAAAAAATGCTTTAAACTTTATAACTTCTTAGCTTTGATCAATTTTATAAAATTTGATGAATAACCCCTCTATGGATTAAAATTTTCATCCTCTATTTAAATAATTTTGCCTTAGGGTTGAATTTTTCTTATAGTTAGTCTAATGTCACATAAATAGAGAATGAATGAATATTTAATTAATAAAATACATAGTTAATTTAGGCTTAAATTGACCTAATAGACATTAGGTATATCCTTGTCATCCCTAATTTTTCTTGGGTCAATTTGATCCCTCATTGGCCTATGATGAACTTCTAAAATTGAACATTTAAAATTGTCCAAAGATTTAAAAAGTTTATAACAATGAATCTATAAGGATTCATAGGATGATATCTCTTTGGTTTTAAGACATACATAGGAGGGTTATAATGTCACTAATTTTATCCATATTCAAACCCTATATTAGGCTAGAGAAATATCTTAAAGGTTTAGGCTAGCCTTTTATAGTTTTTGGGCTCCTTTTTCACCATAATTTTTGTTTAGTTTGGTATAGCAGAACCTACAAATCATTGATGTATTATATTACCCTATCTAAAAACTAAAATTATTTGATTTTTAATTTATATTGAAAATCCTCCAATATTTTATCAAGATCTTTTAAGGATGTCGTTTCTTGAGCTTCTTTATCTTTTGCGATGTCTGCATCATTTTCTCACACATCTTTTAATGGTGCTCTAACAATTTTTATTTCTGATGAGAATGTTGTTAAACTTTCTTCTTCCTTCCAATTCCTGATGGTGGGAAAATTTTTCTTTTTGTAGACCCAATCTATATAATAATTGATCTTTCTTTGGTAATCTGAAACTTTCTAGTTTGCACTAAATTAGTCTAATAGATCTGAGAAATATGCTGATTCAATTTGAAAATGATTTGAATCATAGTAGAGTTTTTACTAGGTAATCTTTTTACATCAATAACTACTGAATGCACTTATTAAAATGGATTCTTTTTTTTTTTTTTTCAAAGAGGACTCCCCGATTGTTCAAATTGAATTTCATTTTCCCATTTTTGGTTGTATTTTTTTGACAAAAATATTCTTCATTAATTGGGTTCTATTTTTGGTCAACCTTTCCAGACGGATCCCACTGAATCTCAAATTATACCCTCTAGGGCTCATATTTTAGTTGAAATGGATATAACTAAGAAGCATCCAAAAGAAATCTTGTTAGGATCAAAATCTTTTAAATAAATTAAAAGTTTAAATTTGAGAATGTTCTTGATTTTTTTTCTCATTATGAAATTCATAGACATGCTATTAATGATTTCTTTATAATGCATTAGAGGCTTAAGATGTCCCAACATCAACATGGTAAGGTTAAAGGGATAAATGTTAATAGGAAAGTTGTTGAACCTATCTCTTTGAACTGTGATGCTTTCTCTCAATAGGTTTAAGTGTTGAAGGATCTTCATAATAGTTGATGTTCATGGTGTTTGTAAGGATACTAGTAAGATTTCCCGAATTTTAAATATTAATAACAATAGAGTTGACTTAAATGACCATATGGATGGACCTTGAGTTGATTGTTTCACAAAAATGTTTTGTAGATATTACACCTATAGTTTTTAGAAATGGACCCCTTCATCTTCGCTGATTGTAGATATGATAATTCAGAGTCCATTCAAGAACAAAATCAAAATCAAAATGTTTATAATTTGAATAAAACTCCTTCTCAATTCTTTGAATATAATTCTATCTCTGGTAATGATAGCTTCTCAATCGATGGGGGTGTTGATGCCTTTTATTGTTCTTTAGGATTATGAATAAGGAGAATTTATTCCTACTTTAACTATTCTTTCTAATACTAATGATCCTTATGTTTTGAAGTCCAAAAGTTTGGCTAATAACATTGTGGCTACTGTGTCAACTAAGTTAAAAAAAAATGGAAATAAGGTGGATGATGATGGATGGCTTTACTAAAATGATTCTTTTCTAACTCCTCAGTCTACCAGGGCTAAAACCTTTCTAAGAAAGTTCGTATAAATTGTTAGTCCTTATAGAACTGTCCCAAGGCTAACCAAAGTGGTGGGGGAGGGGAGGGTTGTGAATTGGTTATTTAAAAAAAAATCTTTGATTTTGGAAAACTTAAAAAAAAAAAAAAAAAAATCTTTTTAGAAGATTAAAAAAACTAATCTTAAAATATGGGTTATTTAAAGAAATGAGTTTCATGGATAATCTTACAACCACAAATATAAAGTAATTTGAAATAAAATTTAGGAAAAATAAAAGGTAATAAAAGAACACCAAATTTTATAGTGGTTTGATCCAACTAGACATACATCCTCTCCTTGGAGATTCTTTCTTCAAGTATTGCACTAAAGAATAGTTACTCTTATTTTGGCCCCACATCAAGGCAAAGAAGTCCTTACAAACACTCTTCCACCAACCCAATGCGGTAGAGAACTATCGCCTTTAACATTCTACAAGTTATGGCAACATGCCATCTCATCCTTTTCACCCTCCTAGTGAAGGTAGAGTACATACACATCCTTCTGAACCCACCTGGTGAAGGAAGAGAAACAAATGTCCTATTTTACCCTCTTGATGAAGGAAGAAAACCAAGCATCCTTTTTCACCCTCATCATGAAGGAAGCAAACCATCACATCTTTTTCACCCTCCTAGTGAAGGTAGAGAACCTTAATCTTGTTTTAAAGATATTCTCTCAAGAGACTCCAAATAAGTTTGGAACAAATTGGAAGAAGAACAAAGAGATCCTCACTTTAGGAAACCTTGTGAATCACTCACAATTCCTTTTCACTATATCTCTCACTCTCCAATCTTAAAATCTCTCTTAAATATACTCCCAATAGTCCTTCTCAAGAGAAAATTTAAAGTAAAGGATAAGGAAGATAGTTTTTGGACTCTATTTATAGAAAACAAAAGAAAAACTATCCAAAAATTGAATTTTTTCAAGAGAACCATCCACTATTTGTATTGTATAATCATAGATCATTTGGTATGAATAGTTAAAAAATCATGGTTTTATTTGGTACAAACTAGGATGAACTTAGTTTTATAAACTATAGGTCATCTGTACGTCTTGATATCATACATCACAATTAGTTCAAAAATGAACAAGTTTGAAAGGTACAACTAAGTATGAACCTAATTTCGTACAATGTTAGTCATCTATATGACTTGACATTATATAGTACAAAAATTTAAAAATAACTATATATCATTCGGTACGATCTGGTACAAACCAAATTTTGTACATTATTATTCATATGCATGACTTCACATCAGACATTATGAACATTTCAAAATAACTTTTTGTCATTTGGTACGATCTGGCATGAACCAAAATTCATACACATTCGATCATCTGTATGAATTGATATCATACTATATGAATAGTTCAAAAATAAACAAGTATGTAGGATATGATCTAGTATAAACCAGATTTCATACACTATTAGTCATCTATACACCTGCTTATTGTACAGTACAGTCAGTTAAGAAAATCAAGCCATGGTTTGAGTAACTGAATTCTAGAGAAAAACTAAGTCAAATTGAACAATACGATTACATATCATACAGTAAGATCAATTTTTTATATAAAAAAAATTTATCACTCTCCCCTATATGTGTGCATGGTTATCAAATTATGAGTACACTTGCTTAAACTCAAGAAATAAAAACAAAGATATACAAACTCTTTTACATAAAATCATATTCTACCTTGTCTTGAAGTCTTCAACAATCTGGAATAAATATGATTTTCTTGAAATGTTATTACTCACCGAGATAATAAGAAATATACAATATAATTTTGGATAAAAATAATAAAATCATAACAATAATAATTGGTTCTCATCAAAAATCACAATCTCAATCTTGATTACTAATTTAAATAATCTCCCCTTTTTTATGATGATAAAAAAATATATATTATTTGAATAACAAATTAAAGTTTTTTTCTCATAAACTTCCCCTAAATGAATGAAAACTAAAAATTATGAGGATAAATATAATTTCATCCCTCTTTTTAATTTTGATTTTTAAAATAAATCGAAAAAAAAAACTAAAAATAAAAAAAACATAAAAAATACAAAAGCAAAGAAGATCCTAAAACAAACTAGCACGACACGAAATCAAGTTAACAAGTAAACTTCAAATAAACATAACCAATACCCCGCACATTCCAAATAATGGCGTTAACATAAAAAATATAGTTAATGAGAAGTATGCGATCCGGTGCTTCTGGGAGATTGTAAAATAACATTTTTGGGTTTCCTTCCACGTTTACCACGACTCTTAGAAAAACTAAAATCATTATATTCTCTAGCAAACTATTTAGCCACAATATCAATTTCAGAATCAGTATAAGCATCACAGTGATAAAGCTTAGATAACAAAATAGTTTTATCATTAGAGTTACCAGAAGGCCCCTTAGGAAAATGCGTCGATCACTCTCACCATCCACGAAGAAAACTCCTTCTAAAGTAGTTAAGGACATCTCATTACCTTCAATTAAACCATTCTCTTTCTCAGCAAAAACCAAGGGAATATTTCCATGAGAAGGCATCTCCTCCTCCTCCCTAAAAGTACCATGATTATCATTGCATAAATTGTTTTCAATAACTGTAAGAGCAATATTAGGATTCTCCACCAAGGCACCACCTCCCCATGGGGTAAAAAAACCTGATTATTCTCAGCAAAAGTTTTAGTAACATCATCAATATTATTATTCTCATCCAAAACAATAAGTTGAGTCACATTTTGTAAAGAAGCATAAGCAGTAGATGATGAAGAAGGACCAGACACTTTATACACAACATTAGAACTCTTTTTTACCTTCTCCCACATCACAAGTAAGATTTAAATTATGTTTATTACCTGTAAAAGAAGGAACATCTTTAATAACAGGCTCTGAAGGGACATTTGTAATACCATTACCTTCCATCAGGTTGTCATTAACATCCGCATTCGTATTGTACACTTGCATTTTAGCGGACCTAACAATTTCTTTATCTTTCTTAAGGTGGGGATGCAATTTAAAACATTCGCTCAAACCATGACCATGCATCTTGCAATAAGAACAGAAGATAGGAAAATTTTCAAATTTGACTTTTTGGAAATAACCATTCAATTCAGACCCAAGCCAAATCTCGATAGGATACTTTTTAGATGTATCTAACTCCACCAAAACCCTAGCCACCGAAGGACGAGAAACCAAAGCCGTGGCTTGGACCGTCTGTAGGGGTCGGCCAAGGATGGAAGCCAGGCCAAAAGGATTTGAGAATTGAAAAAATGCAACGTAAGATTAGGGAAAGACTCCAAAACAAGAGCAATCGGTGATTCATGATGTACATCAAAATCATAAGTCCATTTAAGAAGACGCATTTGGCAAAATTGAATGTAATAAGAACGCCTAGAAAAAATTTGGCTATAATCCAAATCATTGCTCAATTGGATAGCCACATGTCTAGGATCGAGTAAACCAACATGAAAGGAACCGGAAAGCTTTAGATTATCAAAATATTTATGGATGACATCAATGTTAGGTCTCTTCAGAATAAACTTGCCCACAAGAGTAAGAGCAAAAAGAGAAGCAAGTTGAGCCATAATCGAATCATCTAATAGTAATGCAGGACATCCTTTAAAAGAAGAATGAACAAAATGCAAGGAATGAGAAGAACCAATAGATCCAGCCAAAACCTCCTTAAAAGATTGAGATATCCCATTCAGTAAAGAAGCAACCGGAGGGTTAGATGATGACGAGGTTGTCATCTTCCCAAATATCAGAACCCGAAGTCCTACTAGAGAAGACATCAGAAGATCCAACAAAAACACAACGAAACCCTAAGAAAACAATAAAAATAAGAGCAGCCACAGCACTAGAGAAAATCGCAAAATAGATAGGGTACAACAAGGCTACGATGTTTATAGAAATATATATATATATATATATATATATATATATATATATATATATATATATATATATATATATATATATATATATATATATATATATATATATATATATATATATATATATATATATATATATATAGTGAGAGAGAGAGAGAGAGAGAGAGAGAGAGAGAGAGAGAGAGAGAGAGAGAGAGAGAGAAACAAAGATAAGAAAAAAAAAGTCGAGAGTTGGACTCTCTATTTACAGAAATTGGAAAGAGGTGTGTAGGTTTTGATTGAAACAGAAGCAGGGAAGGATTTGGACTTGCGACTGGCTTACGAATTGGAGAGAATGAGAGAGTGGCGAGTAGGGGAGGATAGAACAAAATGCAGAGAGTCGTGAGTTGTAGTTGAGTTGTGTCGTTAATGGATAAATAGGCAAGTAGAGATGAGAAGGTGGTGGTGCACATGCAAAGGCACGCGTAAGGCATAGAGATCCAAATGAATTACACATTTACACATATTAAGTAAATAATCAATCGACTCACCATTAAGCAACCTATCTTACCAAAAGAAAATGTTCCCATTACCAAGGCCCCACAATAAAGAAGACTCAACTTTCCATTTAACCGAGCAAATCCGATGCCAAACTTTAGAATTGCCATTTGAGAAGTAGTACATGGTAGGGTGCCTCCCACCACAATATTTGGGCCTCACAAAATTGACCCAAAGAGTCTCATTAGACCTAAAGTTAAACCTCAACTTAAAAGAAAAAACACATGCCATAACAAACATATCTTTACACCCTAACCCACATTCTTGCTTAGTACCACAGCAACCGCCCCAATTCTTCCAATGAATCTTAGAATTATTGCCAGAGCCTTTCCAAAATAATTTATTCAAAATTCTATCAATTCTAAGACAAACACCTTTCGTAGGAAGAATAGTTTGAAAACTATAAATAGGAAGAGTGGCACACTTTTAATAAGGGTGAGACGCCCACCAAAATTAAGAAAATTGGAATTCCAAGAGAACAATTTCATCTGAATCATTGAAATTAAATCGCCAAATAGAAAAGATCTCTTTCTGCCCTTAAAAAGCGAAATCTCCAAGTATTTTATAGGAAGAACACCTTGAGTAAAACCAGTAAGATTCCTAATATTCAAAATCCGATCAGGCAAGACATTTTTGGAAGCAATAAAGCAGCATTTATGTTTATTGAAGGAAAGACCACTCACAGATTCAAAAAGACCAAAAAACCTCAAAAAAAATTTAATCCTTTTTTTAGCACCATTAGTAAAGACAATGAAATCATTAGCAAAATATAAATGAGAAATATGAACACCAACTAAAGTTTTGAAGTAAAGACGAGGGCAATTGTAAAAAAGATTAGCCAAGCCCCTAGAAATATAATCAACAGCAATAATGAAAATAGCTATAGACAACGGGTCCCCTTGTCGTAGGCCATGAGAAGTTTGAAAGTAGCCTTGACTCTTACCATTCACAATTATAGAAAAGAAGGGACTTTCAATACAAGATTTTATGAGATTTAGGAATTTGAAATCAAAACCAAAAATACTAAACATATTACAAATAAAATTCCAGTTAATTTTATCATAAGCCTTAAGCAATATCTAATTTCATAATCATGTTACCACCTCTCACCTTGGCATCCAAATCCTGACACAATTCCCGAGCTAAAAGGACATTATCAACAATAGCATGACCTTTGACAAAGCCCATTTGATAAGAGATATAATCTTAGGCAATAGAACCGTTAACCTGCTCATCAAGAGTTTAGAAATGAGTTTATAAAACACAATGCATAAACTTATAGGTCTAAGATCATTCCAAGAATTAAGATCAGTGTTCTTTGGAATTAAAATAATAGAAGTAGAAGTGAAAAACTTAGGAATAGGAGAACCATTAAAGAAATCCATAACACCAGAGAAGAAAACATCATTAAAAATAATAGGCCAAGTTTTTTGGAAGAACTTAATAGTTTAACCATCCGGCCCAGCAACAAAATCAGCATTCATATCAAATAAGATACCTTTAATCTCCTCAAGAAGAGGAGCCCTAGATAAAGAATAGTTCTCCTCTTGGGATATGATATTAGGAATGAAAGAAGTATTATCAATAGAGACAAGATTAAAAGACTTATTCAAATGCTTATGAAAATAATTAACAGCCATACTAGCAATCTCATCTATCTTTAGTAGCAGAACCATCCTCACAATAAATTTTATGAATATTGTTAATAATGCGTTTCCTGTTAACCAAGTCATGAAAATATTTAGTGTTCTTATCACCATCCACTAAATTTTTGACAAACAGCTTTTTGGTTTCCAAAAAGCTTCTTCCTGAACCCTAAGCTTAGCAAGCTGCACTTTAGCCTCATTAAGAGTACACAAATTAGCCTCAGAGGAATCCGACTAACAAAGATCCTCCAGGGAGTTAATTTTATTTTCAACAAGTAAGATGTTGGTAAACAAATATTTAAAAAACATTATGGTTCCATAAATTCAACACAAGCTTAAGCCTTTTCATTTTAAGCCACAGTCTTTTCATGCCAGAAATAGAATTACTAGGATAGATTGGAGCATTCCAATTATTCTGAAGTAAGATCAAGAAAAGACTCGAGATGTAACCACATATTCTGGAATCTAAATTGAGACAAAAAACTTGTAGGATTATTCTTAATGTTGATAAGCAAGGGGGAATGATCTGATAAAGTACGACTTAGGTGTTCAACCTTAGTTAAGTTAAAAGCATTCAGCCAAGAATTATTATAAAGAACTCTATCCAACCTCTGCTATAAATGCCCACGATGCCAAGTGTACTTGTTACCTGAAAACCCAATATCCATAAGGCTACAAGACAAAATCATATCATTGAAATCCTCCATAGACTGATATATATGAAGAGAAACCCCTATATGTTCGTCCAAGCTAGTAATTGTATTAAAATCACTCCCCAACAAGCCAAGAAAGATTACAGACATTATGAAAACTAAAAAATAACTCCCATAAAGTCCTCCTAATATACCGAGAAGAGGCGGCATACACAAAGGACGCACAACATTGAACATTAGAACTTTCAATATTGCACTGTAAAACTTGAGTGAAATCACCAATAATATCAATCTAATAAAATCTTTCCAGAAAACCCAGATTTTACTGGCAACATTAGACTTAGTATTATTAAAACCCAAAAAACTAGCAGCAGTAGTTAATTTATCCTCAGAAATAAGAGGTTCAAGTAAAACAAGAATATCAATGTTATGAATACCACATAAATTTTTAACCCCTAGTAAACTTCAAGTTTCTTTCTTTCTTGGAAAGCTTGAAACAAACTTATTCATCATAAGTTTGAAAAAAGTTCAACCATTATTGCTACAAATGCAATAAGCTACTCATTTACTTCCAAATTGGTTTGCAATTCAATCTCGGAACAGGTGTGAAGCTCATCAGTCTATCTAGACTGACTAACTCTTGGCATCCTCCTCCACCTAATTGGCTCAAAATTAATGTGGATGCATCTCAAAATTCTGATTATAGAGCTGGAATGGGAGGTGTCATACGTGACTATAGAGGCAGATTTTTAATGGCTTATGGGAAATCTTGTATTCATTGTGATATCTACCAATTAGAGTTTCTAGCTATCAAAGTCCTCGAAGAATCAATTAAAGACTGGATGTTCAAGTTCAAAGGCGTTATTATTGAGAGTGATAACTCTAATGTTATTACTTTTCTTCAACAAGCCATGACTGACAGATTCAAAGGTGAGGAAGACTTACATTTTCTCATTGATTATAGCTTTGTTCTATTCAAATATATAGATAGAAATAATAAAAAGCTAGCTGACACGTGTGCTAGCTTTGCTCTCATTTCAAACTTTGCTTGGGAAGACATTAGCTTAAATGAGATTCCTCCTTCTTTGTTAATCTTTTGAAGGAGGAATCTACTTGGTAGTTTTGCAATTTTTATTGATTAATGCATTATTTTCTTTCTTTAAAAAAATAATATCCTTCTAAGATACTAACATAGAACTAAAGAAAATTTTCAAATAAAAAGCATAAAAAATACAAACCAGAAGACTTCAAATAAGCACAAACAACAACCTAGCCTCTTTTTACATCAATAAAAAAGGAAAAAAAAAATTTGATTGTGAAATCAAATATTGACATATCTAAAAAGCTGAAAAGGAAAAGAAATTTAGAAAATTGCAAGATTAATATAAAATTCCTGAAGCAAAAACTCTTTTAAACTCATATTTTAAAACAAAAAATAAATAAGATAAGAATAGATGATTAAATTTAATGTTCAATCTAGAGAGAAGAAATCTCAAAAAGAATAATTATCATAAAAATTAAACAAAAAACACGTAGATTCAAATTCAATAGTTGAACTTTATTGTTAAATGTATAAATTTTTCTAAGAGTTAGAGATATAGAGGAAAGAACTAAATGTAGTGTGGGCTCATTTTATGCCTCTTGATCAACTAGAATTGAGAATTTTTGTTGTCTGAATTGCATATCTTGTGATTTTAAACTTTGTTTTGCAAGCATTGCGCATATTTTCAAGTTTGGCTCATTTTCTGCCTCTTTTCAAATTTGCCACTCTTTGTGCATCTTGTGACATTCCATTATTTCCTTAATATAAATAAGTAAATATTAACTTGTGGGAGTATTTTCCAAATAAAAGAAAAAAAATTTCTCGTATTAGATAAATTAAACCACAAAACAAAAACCTATAGATAACAATTAAAACATCACATTGAACAAGAAAATAAAAGGAAAGAAGGTTACCCTTTTGCAATAATTATAGTTATGAGGCATTTGTCTTATCAGAATATTATAAAAGATTTCCTTATCTAGATCCCATTATAATTTGATTTAAAGTCAGAGTAAAATATATGTATATATATTTACTAAGGAAATAAGTTTGTGATGCAAAAATTATTAAATTTTAATTCCTTAAAAGAATATTTTAGATTATTCATTATTAACTCATTAATTGACAATTCCAGAGGAAAAAAATAAAAACCTAGTAATAACCAAGCATATAATTTTTTTTTAGTAATATGAGCTAAAAATATAAAGAAAATACAGCACACTCAAAAAACTAAATACACTAAAAAGCAAGACAAGAGCTAATAGTAACTAAACCTACAATCATAAAAAAATAAATAAAGAAAAAAAAAACATACAACAAACTGCAACTAAACTAATAATTTGGACTATCTTGATCTGGAGGAGGCTGTTGAGGACTGAATTGTGTGAAGTAGTTACTGAAGGTAGCTACATGAGTGTTCATAAAATCAATTTGTCCTGTAACCCTGCCCATATCTTCATCATAAATGTAATCATGCTAGTCTAGTATGTCTGAACTTGATCAAAACATTGATCTATATGAGATTCAAGGTGATAAAATCTTTGTATCAAGTATTAATTGAACTATTGATCATGTCCAGGAGTAGGAGCAAGTGGAGTTGCTAGAACTCATTCTTTATCAAATTCATCTCCTTCATTCCCTTGATTTTGGTGAGAAATAAATCAAAATGAGGCATCAGTTAAATAAACAAGTAGGTTGTTTGGTGGTGTAGGATGAGTGAGGTTATACTTGTTTTCAAGAATGTAGGCAACCAGGTGTTCTAGATCTACATTCTGCTTTTTTCTGATGGCAGGGAGTTTAATGTCAGGCCAAATTATTTATGTAGTCCAGGATCAACTAGGCTTCATCAATAGGAGTGTTTTTCAGAATATAATATGTAATAAAAAAAAACAAAGGGGTAATATTGATTCAATCACCATCTTTAGGAAAGATAGAACTGCTTAAGACTTCCTTGATGATCCTAGCATTTTGATTCATCGTAGAAAAAAGGGGTAAATATGAGATGGAAGGTATACCCGTAAAAGTTTGATTAATAATAGTCTAATCATAATCACTTCTACATATCATTGAATGAGGCTTAACTCCTTCAGTTCTAAGGCATAGAAAAGTCCCCAAATCATTATTGGTAATATCAACACTTTGATGAAAAACATAGGAGGTCATTATCATGTGATTATCTCTCATTCTCAAATTGCTAAGAAAATAATAAAAAGTCACAGAATGAAATACATAGATTATAGTGAGAATGAATAAGAATTGAGTTGATATGAAAAGGGGCATGATTTGAAAACTAATGTCTTCTTGAATCAGAAGATGAGAAGGCATAATCTTAGCCTGAACGAACCAATCAATGGCTCATCTATTCTCCCTAGATAAAAAATTGTCATCTCATTTAGAATGAGATGATCCACCCTTAGAAGTCATGATAGTTTGTTACTGCTCGCTATTTTGAGAAAAAAAAGTTCAAACACAAGAATTGAAATGGACTGGAGATGAAAAAGATTAAATAAAAAAAATTCAAAGAACAAACTCTAATTTATACAAGTTGAATAATTTTGTAGAGTATGATATTACATTTGTACGTACAATTTAGGTCTTCATATGGGATGATCTTTTGTTCATACATACGAATAAAAATGGTAAAAAATATTTAATGATATGGAACATCTTTTCATAAAGCAACTTTATGATAAGACATTGTGTATAATATTTTGAACAAATTGATTATACATACGAACATGTGTTTGTTTTGGATAATCAGTTAATAATATTTGTACCTAACAATTGAGATCATCCACATGCAAGCTAACAACTGGATTGTATATACGAACAAGGTGTTCGTATAGACGATGCTTAAAAAATATCTATCATTGGAATATCCACAAGGATCATACATATAAACAATTGATTGTTTGTACAGATAAACATGTGTTCGTACTGTACGATCAATAATAGAAAACATATTGTGCAAAAAAAAAATCATGAGAGATCTGAAGAATTTATACAACACAAATTATGTTCGTATAGTATAAATGAAAAAGGAAATTTAACTTTTTTCACATGATGATAAAGATACTCTTCAAAAACAAATTCATACAAGATTCATGAAAAAAAATAAAAACAAATAATAAAATGAAGCAAAAAAAAAAAAAAAACACAAAATGGAGAAATAATAACAAAGAAAAACCACAAAAACAAAGAATAGAACACAATCATAAACAAAAAGTAAAAAAAAAAATTAATTTTAATTTGAATAATTACAATTGTCAAGAATGTATATTAATAACACTCAATCTGGTTCTTAAGGTGCTAAAACTTTTAAAATTTAGTAGCTTTCTGAAAATATTAGCAAGTTGATTTTCTATTGCTACATGATGTAGCTCATTTTCTCCTTTTGTAACATGATCTCTAATCTAATGAAGTGATGTCTTATGACTATATACCTGGTCCTAGAGTGTTAGATTGGATTCTTTGAGATACAAATGGCAGTTTTACTATATCAAAAAATTGGAGTAGTATTAATTGAAAAAATCTAAATTCTCTAGTTGTTAATTTAACCATAAAAATTATGCCACACGCTTCCTAAGGCAATATATTCTGCTTCAACAATAGAAAAACTATTGAATTCTATTTTCTGCTAGACTAGGAGACTAAGGAGTTCCAAATGAATTGACATTTTCTAGAAGTACTCTTTCTATCAACCCTACACCCTAAAAAATATTAATTCAGAATATCCAATGATTTGAAAAGGGTGTTATGCCTAGGATACCAAATCCTTAATTTTGAGTTCCTAAAATATATCTCAGAATTCTTATAATAGCAGTTAGATGAGATTCTTTTAGATCAGCTTGAAATATAGAACACAGATAATCACTAAACATAAAATCGGGTCTGCTTGCAGTTAAATTAAGTAATGATACAATCATTCCTCTAAAATTTTTTTAATTAATAGATTTTCTTATATAATCCTTATCTAATTGACCTGAGGAACACATGGGAGTATTTATTGGTTTTGCATTATCTATTTCATATTTCTTAAGGCCATCCTTAACATATTTTGACTAACTAAGAAAGGTGTTATACTCTCTTTACTTTGTGCTAAAACCAAGAAAGTAGTTCAAGTCTCCCTTCAAACTCATTTCAAATTCTTTACTCATAGTTTTTAAAAAGACCTCACAAAGATTTCTTTTAGTGGATCTAAATATGATATCATCAACATAAATTTGAATAATAAGAATGTCATCTCCTACCCCTTTTATGAAGTGGGTGGTGTCCACACTTTGTTTGATAAAAGATTTTTCTAGTAGGAAAATTCTTGACCTTTTATACCAAGCTGTAGGTCCCTATTTTAGTCCATACAATATTTTCTTTAATTTGAAATCATGATTAAGAAACTATGAATTTTTAAAACCAAGAGGTTTCTAAAAAATATTCCTTTTTATCTCTCCATTAAGAGCAATACTTTTAGCGTCCGTTTGAAATAATTTAAATCTTTTAAAACTGGTGAAAGCTAGAAGTAGCCTTATTGCTTCAAGTCTGGCTACAAGAGCTAAACTCTCCACAAAATCAATTTTTTCTATTTGAATGTACTCCATGGACACCAATATTGCCTTGTTTATAACAACAACACCTGAATCATTCATCTTATTTTTGAAACCCCACTTAGTTCCAATAATACATATATTTTTAGGTTTTTCTACCAATTCCCAAACATCACTTCTAACAAATTGATTGAATTCTTTTCGATTAGCTAAAATAAAAAATTCATCAAAAAGTGCTTGATTCGTATTAGTGGGTTTAATCACTAAAATAAATGCTGAGTGATTCACTTCTTTGCTAAGCCTATGTCTAGTCCTAACACCTTCAGCCGAGTCTCTTAAAATTAATTGTTTAGGATGACTTTTAGGATATTTTCATTTTCTAGGAAAACTAATTTTCATAACCTTTTCTTCAAGATTTACATTTTTAATTCCTTGGTTATTGTCCTCAATATCCTCTTCTTCTGACCTAGACCCTCCATAAATATCAGATTCATCAAAAACTATATTAGTGCTCTCCTCAACTATCTAAGTTTGTTTATTATAAACTCTATAGGATTTGTCAACACTAGAATATCCCAAAAAAAAATTCCTCATCAATTTTAGTAACAATTTTTTCCTAAAACATTTTTCCCATTACTTTGAATTAAAACTTTACATCCACAGACATGTAGGTGTGAGAGGCTGGGTGTTCTATCTTTAAAAATTTTATAAGTTGTTTTATTCAACTTAGATATAATGTTCAACATATTCAAAATATAATATGCTGTAATAATTGTTTCAGCACAAAAATATTTAAGAATTAAATATTCAGCCAACATGGCCCTTGCAGCTTCTACCAAAGTTCTGTTCTACCTTTAAACAACCGCATTCTATTGAGTCCTAGGACTAAAAAGTTGTGATCTATCCCATAATATTTACATTAAATTTAAAATTTTTCATTTTCCAAATTCTCCTCTGTGATTACTATGAATTGCAAGAATTTCACATTCTAGCTTTCTTTAAATCCAAGTAGAAAAATTTCTAAACTCCTTAAATGATTCACTCTTTTGAGATAAGAATTTAATCCAAGTGAACCTTAAATAATCATCAATAGTCACATACCCAAAAACTTTTCCTCCTAGACTTGGAGTGCTAACAGGTCCAAGGAGATCCATGTGAAGAAATTCTAAGGGTTTGCTAGTTCTAACATCCATAATTGAATGTAAAGAGGACTTACTTGTTTCACTAATTGAGATGCATTACACATGTGACTTTTAGTGAAGTCTAATTTTTATATGCCTCTTACTAATTCCTTCTTGGTAAATTTTCTAAGATTTTTCATACTTGCATGAAAAAGTCTTTATACCATAACCAAGATTCATCAGTAGCTGTTTTAGATAAAAAATATTAAATGATTTAACACAATTTAAATCAAACATGTAAATATTATTTACCTTATCTCCATATAATACATCAACTCCATTTTGGCTCATAATGCAGCTTGTAGGAAATTTTTTTTTTATATCTCTTATCATAAAGCTAATTACTACTTAGTATGTTATGTTTCAAGCCATCTACCAATAGACATTTTCAATCCAAAAATTAATTGTAATTCCAATAATATATATTCCTATCACTCTCGTAGTGGTGGTATATCAAAGTATTACATTGCATCCTTTCATGGCCTCAAACAATATAGATTAATTTGTATCTTGAGTCATATTTTTTGAAAATTTGTTGTCCAAGTACTAAATGCTCTTAAGAAGGCTTGTTTGAGAGCATTTTTTACAAAATTATCAAATATTAGATTTCATAACCCAAACCTTATTAGGCTTCTGTATATCTAAAGGAGGTGGTGAGGGATTATGATGTTTTTTTGTGGGTTTATTAGAAACAAAGTTGGAGTCCTTTGATAACAGAGATGTTATTTCCTTAATTGGTAATGGGTGGGATTTTCTACTTGTCCCTTCCATTGGTCTCTCAGGTGGTATTTTAGTTTTTTGGAAAAAAAACATTGCTTCCTTCAAGATGCTAGAATTCTCTTCTCAGTTTATTATTGGTGAATTGGAAGTCACTAATAAAGGGAAATGGAGAGTGGCAACCATTTATATGAGCACAGATGCTTCCAAAAGAAGGAAATTGTGGGAAAATTTGAGTAATTATTACAAGACTGATGTGCCTTTGATTTTGGGAGGAGACTTCAACTATTTACTCTCAAGAGATGATAAGACAAGAGGAAGAAGGTTTTATTTCTCTTTGGGCTCTAAAGAGATGAAACAATTCATAATTTGCAATGATCTTTATGAAGTTGGCTTTGTTGGACCAATGTTTACTTGGTGTAACAACAAAAAAGGTGACGATCGCATCATGAAAAGGCTGGAAAAATGTTTTGTTAATCCTGCGGGTTTAAATTTATCTCAACATTTGTTGGTTAAGTATTTGCCTACAGTGGCCTTAGACCACTGTCCGATCAAGATAAAGCCTTTTCAGAATTTTGCTGTAGCTAAGAGGAGTATGAAGTTTGAAGATATTTGGGAACCATTTCCAGCTTCTGTTGCAGTTGTAAAGAAAGCCTGGAATTTGAATTATCAGGGAAATCCACCTCAAATTCTAAATGCTAAATTGAAGAGAACTCTCAGATCCTTATACTTTTTGAGTAGAGAGAAGCATAAAAGTTTGACACAGCTAAAAGAAAAATTAAAGTAGGAAATTCTGGAGATTCAAACTAAAGAAGCAGAGGAAGGAGATATTACTGCGAAGGAAATTTGGCTTCTCATGTGCAAGATCAACGAGATGAATTCAACGTTGGCCCGTCTGAACACGTGGTGGTGTCAACGGGCAAAGGTGAAGTGGACTACTGAAGGTGACTATAATACAAGATTCTTTTAGTCTTATTCCAATGCTAGATGAAATCAGAATTTTATCATGTGCATCAAGAATAAAGATGGAATTCTGGAAGAAGACCAAGATAAAATTGAGGAGACTTTGCTGGATTTCTTCAAACATAAATGGCACCAAAGGAAATGTTGTTTGGATGGATGGCCAGAGGCTTGGAATTCAATTTCTGAAGAAGAATTCAATCTGCTGAGTAAAGATTTTGATTTAAAAGAAGTGGAATTGGCGATTCAGCAAACAAGTGGCTTCATAGCTCCAGGAAGTGACAGAATAACTTACCCTTTTATCAAGAGTTACTGGAAGATTATCCAGTCTGATTTTCGGAGTGCTCTGCAGCATTTTTTTCTTATAGCTTACATGAATAAGTCCTACAAGGAGACACTTATTATAGTAATTTTGAAAGTTAGCAACCCTTCTACTCCCTCAAATTATAGACCAATCAACTTATGTAACACAATTTACAAAAAAGTAGCTAAAGTCTTGGTAAACAGGATGTCTTCCATCATTCCAAAACTTATTTCTAAGGAACAAGCTGTGTTTATCTCAGAAAGATCCTTATATGATCATGCTCTCTTGGCTCAAGAAATTTTCCACAAGTTCAAGTACTCTAAATCTTTCAAAGGTTTAGTCTTTTTTAAAATAGATATGGAACAAGCTTATGATTCCATGGATTGGAAAACTTTGAATAAAGTTTTAAATACTTGTGATTTTCCTATTTGCTTCTCTAATTTGATTATGGAATGCGTTTGTGATCCTTCCTTCACTTTATTAATTAATGGCAATCAAACTACTCAGATTGAAGCTAGAAGCAGGTTCAGCAAGGTTGTCCCTTATCTCCATTCCTTTACATTCTATGTTCTCAATTATTGTCCAATGTTCTTAAGAGGACTGACGACATTGGTATTCAAGTTAGCTCCAATGGGCCTAAGATATCTCATATGCTCTATGCAGATGAAATCTTAATTTTTTCTGAAGCCAATAAGAAGAATGTTAATGAGATTAAATCTATTCTAAATAGATTATGTGGTTGTACGGGTCAATTGATCAATAAAGATAAATCTGTTATCTTGTTTGGGAGGTTAGTAAAGAGAAGAAAGAAGAGAGCAATATCTCATATTATGGGATTTGAGGTTCGTAATGAATTTAACTACCTTGGAACAAGGATTGCATTGAGAAGATTGGTGAATTTGGATTTCCAATTCGTCATTGATAAAGTGTTGAAGATGTTAAACACTTGGGGTAGCAAATATATCTCTTTGGCGGGTAGAATCACTCTAGTTAAGTCGGTACTGCTCTCTTACCCAACCTTCCATTCTACACTTTCTTTAATTCCAAAGAGTTTATTATATGAGATAGAGAAGAATTGTAGAAGTTTTTTATGGAATAAAAGTGATGGAGGATATGGTCTTCATTATGTGGATTGGAACACTATTTATTAGCCGATCAATATGGGTGGTCGTGGCTTACCTTCATGTTCAAAAAAGATTAGTCAACTAAGAGATAAATTAGCTTGGAATTAAATTCATAATAAATATTCTTTGCTTCATAGTATTCTTTATCCGAAGTATGATGACTTTTGGAATTGTAATGGTGGTAGGAAAAATTACTCGCCAGCTTGGAAATTTATTTTGGATGGTTGGAAAGCTCTTAAACCTGCTTCCAGGTTGATCATTGCTACAAGTGATTCTATTCATATCTATGATGATATCTGGCTAATGGATAAATAGATTAATAAGTGGCCAACTTTCATTGATCCAAAATAAATTGATGAAGACAATGTAACAGTTAATAAGCTCATCTCTGAATGCATTTGGAATACTTTTGTGCTGGAAAGAAGATGTGGTAGTGACCTTGTGAAGTTTATTTGTAACATCAAAATCTATTCTGAACTGACGGAGGATCAGATTGAGTTGGTTAAAAATGTTTTTGGAAAATCCATATCTGCCTTGGCTTCTTTGGCAATGGTAGACTCTAACCCGATTCATGTTTATTGGAAATGGATTAGAAAAACTAAACACAATGCTAGAGTTGAAAATTTCTGGTAGATAATGTTTAATAACTCTATACCAACTTTCAAATATCTTTCCTATAGAAGATTGCAAACTGGAAGTCTCTATCCTTGAGGCTGTAATGAAGATGAAGATTTACATCATATCTCCAATAGTTGCATTAAGATTAATGAAGTATTCAGTCACTTAAACAATTGGGGATTTTATTTTTAAGAGCTATCAATCTTTCGAAGATAGATGTAATTGTCTATAGAAACAGAGCTTTTTCATGATCTATCTTTTTTGTAGCATAGTTTATCTCTTTTGGAAAGATAAGAGCAGACTGGTATATGGTAAAATAGAGAAAAGCTCCATGTTTATTGCAACTGAAGCAATTGGATATGCTGCTACTTCTTTAAGATGTAATCCTCAGAATTCGGGTCGGTTGGGTGTCAATCAACAAGTATTGTTGGATAATTCTTGGCATCCTCCTCCACTCGATTGGATTAAATTCAATCTAGATGCTTCTTTGCTTTGCTCTTACAAAGGAGGTGTAGTAGGTGTGTGCTGAGATCACAAAGGCAGATTGTTGTTAGCCTTTGAGAAATTGTGTGTTCATTGGGACACAGCTCAATTGGAGTTATTAGCCATTAAAACTATCAATGAAGTAATCAAAGAGTGGATGCTTGAGTATAAAGGTATTATCATCGAAGGTGTAATATCAACATCATTAATTTCATCCATAAGAAGATCAAAGCTGGATTGCAAGGTATGGAAGATCTTTAACTATGTCATTTGTAATTGGATTAGTCATGATAGTAATAAGTTAGCATATCTTTGTGCTAACTATGCTATTTTTTCTTCTTTTATTTGGGAAGATTAAACTTGAATAAGATTCCTCCAACATTTCTTAAAATGTTAAAGGAGGAATCAGTAGGATTCTTTATCTAGTTCTTTTTTAATAAAATTGCAATTTATGCTTTCTTCAAAAAAAAAAAAAAAAAAAAAAAAAAAAAGACAAGGAATATGCCTATCCTACATCTTTCCAATCTACATACCTAGTGGTGCATACTTTCCTATTCCTATGCTTCACATTACATTTGATATTAACTACAAATATGACCACTATTTACATAAATTGATGACATGGTACATTGAAAAATCATTAAATTGTTTATGAAGAGAATTCATTAGTACTGCAGCTTCCGTTAATATCACCAGTCTAAAAATAAAGATTTTAGCTAGATAAGAAGAATAAGTGAAGCAAAGTCACTTTCATTAATTACAAAAAAGACAAAAAGTATAGAAGAAAAGATATCTTTGAATGGATTCAATGATCTCCTTTGTACTCCTTCTTAAATTTATAAAAATGCTTCCACAAATTTTACCAAGGACTCTAATGGAATGTATCTTAGTACTTCTTTGAATTTCCTTAGTTGCCACTCCTTAGGAAAAATCATACAAACACTGAAATTAAATAAGTGATTGAACTTCTATACTAACATTATAAAAAAAATTGTAATATAAAAACATAGTAAAATGATTCTAACACTACGGTGCTTGAGACATATGCGCTATGGAGCCCATAAAATAAACAAACAGTGCAGTGCTAAAGTATTTCCTCCACTACAACACTTATCAAAATGGACCCATATTTTAATAAATTAACGCATCACTTTGTTGGTAGATCCTAGCCTGAACTATTACAACTATAGTACCATGATGCTTCTGATGGTTGAGCGCTTGGATGTCCATGTTGCACTCCCATTGACTTGGTGGCACTAGAATTTGGCTCGGCAACATTGTGTAGATAGAGACTAGGCTTTACTGAGCTAACTCCTCCAAAGTTTTAGCACTATAAAAAAAAAAGACTAAGCACCACCATGTCTATATTTAGTGCTCTAATGGTTGTAATGATGGAGCCGAAGTGGTATAGTGCTCGATTACATAGTGATGTACCATTCTTAAATTTTTTGTCAATTTCCTATATTTTTCATCACAAACACATCTAAAAGAACATATTTTCACTAAAAATTAACTACACATAAAACACAATATTATTTACACTTATCAAAAGCTTGTTTTTTTTCTATACATTACCATATTAGAAACCTTGTTCCTATTCTTATTTTGTGGTTTTTGTGGTATGGAAGAAATGATTCAAAGCATATGGCTATCAAGATGAATGTTAATTATATTATTTATAAGGTTAAATTTAAGATTCAACACCTTCATACTACTAAACTAATCTCTTCTCATAATTTTAGGAATTACCATTATGTTGCATTTAAAATATGCATCAAGTTAGATACCATAAAGGAGAATGGTAATTCCAAAAATTTTAAACTCAAAATTGATGGCTATATTAAGAATAATTTGGCTATTTTTGTTGGTTTTATTAGTGATCTTATAAGCAACATGTTGTATGCCTATTTCGGTATGTTATAACTTTGTTCTTCTATTACTATCAAAATAAAGGTTCTTACCTATGGTCCCATCCTCTTTTATGCTATGGACTTTAGGCATGTGTAAGTGAGGTTGATGATATGTTGGTGATGGATTTTATTTAAAATGATAATTTCTGCAACTTAGAGAACTTTTTCTAATTAGAAGAATTAAACATCTTCTTAGCAACATCCATATTCTCTCTCTTCTGTGCGCTTGGGCTCTGGAGATCAGGTTTCTCCTATATATGTTTGTGTTTATACTGTTGGATTTAGGTTTTTAGTTCTCAGATTTATTTTTAGTGGCTTGATCATCTCATTTTAGTTGGTCTAAGGCCTTTAGCCTTTAGGTTTTCTTTCTCTCTCTTGGCATGGAGGCTGGTATGTTTTCCTCATCTCCCTCTTCTTAATGTGTTCCTCCATCAGTCTTGGGAGGAGCTACTCAAGGTTTTTTCGATGTATTTGGTAACAAGTACAACACCAAATCTCTTTTTTTTTTTGTGATGTTCGAGTGGGTAAGGCTTGCTTGAATGAATCTATTTTCCCTTTTACTAAATATTCGATAAAATGTGTTCTTGCTTTGGTGATTTTAGATGAAGATATTTTTGAAACTGGCATCTCCTTACAAATTTATGTTAGTTGGGAAGTTCACTTTAAAATGCCCTAACCTCGATGCCATTTGGGCTTTCTTTGGAAAGATGAAACTTTTTGGTGTGTATTTTATGTTAAGAGAGTTGCTATTTGCATGTTTTATATTCTTGCATCTTGTATAGTTTTGATGATTCCAATTATTATTGTTTTAATTTTTGTTTTCTCCTAACACAGTTTGGAAGATTTATTTTTTCTCTTGTGTGAACTAACATTTCAGGAAAATCGGACTCCATATTAATGTAGACTTCATTTCATATTCAGCATGAGATAGTTTGTAAATTAAAATTTGTACTTATCTTTGTATTGAGTTTGAGAGGGAGTGATTGTAATTGTGCAGATAATCACATACATACTTACAAGAAATTTATATTGATCGTACGGGACGAACAAAGTTCATACAGGATGATCAAGTTAGTTATCCCCTCGGTAGAGCAATGGATAGAACAGGAAGTGAGAATTTTTTTTGTAAAGTCATGATCGTCCGGACAAAATTCCATATTCATCCCAGGACGAACTCCTCTGGATTCTCACTTTACACTGTTTGTCCAGACAAAATGCATGATTTGTCTCTGGATGAAATCATCTGGATTTCTAATTTGGTCTGTTCATCCAGACGAAATGCATGATTCGTCTCTAGACGAAATCCTTTGGATTTCTAGTTTGGTCTGTTCGAACAGACGAAGTCCAAGTTCATCCATGGATGAACTCCTCAGGATATTGAGTTTACACTAATTGTCAAGACAAAATTCATTATTCATCTCTAGACAAATCATTTGTGCAAAAATCATCCAGGATGAAGATACGTTCGTCTCAGGACGAAGTGAATCAACACTTCAAATTTTGGCGTCGTCCTGCACTTTTTGGGAACCTCGACCTATGAAATAACTGTTCGTACCGGATGAACCTAGTTCATACGGAATGAAGATCGGGTACGAAGTTAATTCAGATCAATATACATTGGGTTCGTTCATAAGATTTTAAGTAAATTTATCCAAGATGATCCACGATCGTACGGGATGATCCACTGCGTGTTGACTTGAAAATTTACAGTTTTTGGAAGGTTTGTCTGGTCACTTCTATATATAGTCCAATTTAGACTGCCACCAAATCTATTTTCCCTTTGATCTTCATGCCTATTGATCGAAGAGTCAAGGAGAGAGTGTGAAAGAGCATTCGAAAGAAGATTCTTACTACTGGAGTGCTAAGGCTTCACTTGGTGGTTAACGGTAAGTTTCTATACTTTTGATTTAGAATTGTTGCAAACCTATTTTCATGACCTGTGTTTTGATGATTGACAAACACTATTGATTCTCTTGGACTACTTGTTTCTTCTAACTTTTTAGGAATCGAAGATCGGACAAACAGACGAAGCCAGTTCAGGATTGCGAAGGTTTAGGGTTGAGACAGTCTGTACTTTTATTTTTCACTTCTTGAGTCTACTTGTAATGGTCAAAGAAACTGATGCTAAGTAACCCTACACTCGGAGTAAAGGCTTCTCCGCCTAGATGTGGGGGCTAAAGGAGAGTCACGTTTGTAGTGCAATATTGGAGGGTGCCTCCGGGGAGTGGACGTAGGTCGAGTTGACCGAACCACTAAAAATTCCTGTATTCTTGTTTTCTTGCTTCCGCACTTTTATTTCCGCATTTATTTTTGTGGTGTGATTTTGGTTTATGTGATTTTTATTCTTTGTGAAAAGAAATTTTTAAAATACCTATTCACCCCCCTATTGGTTAGCTTGGGCCAGTTCTGTAGGGCTTAACATCCCTAATGAACTTTCAAGTAGTATCAGAGCAGGATTCAAAAATTTAAGTTTGAAAACTTTTTGAATTTGTTCCATGGCAAACCTTGGGAATCGTAACACTACGGAAGGGTATTCTATTACCCGACCTCCCCTGTTCGATAACCTATCTTTTGATTTTTGGAAAACCCGCATGTCAATGTTTTTACAATCTACTGATTATCGCATGTGGATGCTTATCAAAGAAGGTTATTCTCCACCTTCTCGTGAAATTAATGGTGTTAAAACTGAAGTAGCTTTTACTGAATGGACTTTTGATGAACGAGATTTAGCTCAATTGAATGCAAAATGTTTGAACTGCTTTTTCTGTGCTTTAAAATCTGAGGATTACATGCGTGTCTCCACTTGCAAAACTGGTAAAGAGATTTGGGATAAATTGTGCATCACCTATGAAGGTACTAATGAGGTTAAACAATCACGATAGAACATTCTCTTGCATGACTACGAACTCTTTTGTATGAAACCTCATGAATCGATTTCTGACATGTACACAAGGTCTACTCAGATAGTTACATCACTGCATGCACTAGGAAAAGAACTTTCAAACTATGAAAAAGTTAACAAGATTTTGAGATATTTGCCTTCGTCGTATGATGCTAAAATCACTGCAATCACTGAATCTAAGGATTTGAACACTTATTCTATTGATAACTTACTTGGCTCTCTCGTTGCTTACGAGTAAGGGGTGAATCAAAGAAATCTTGATGCAGGTGAGAAGAAGAAGGAGAAAATAGTTTCATTAAAGGCGCACAAATCAGATTCTGAATCTTTCGGGTCTGAAAGCGATGAAGTTGCTTTCATCACAAGATAATTCAAAAGCTTTTTAAGGAAGAAATAAAAGCATCATCAAAATTGGAGAAAATGTAAGGATCATAAACATGTTAAAGAATCTTCTGATGTTGTTTGCTATAATTGCAGGAAACCAGGACAGGACACGTGAAAACTGACTGCCCTACACTTAAAGACCACTCAAGAAAAGGTAAGGGTGAGGAGAAACCTAAGCTAAGGATGGACAAGATGAGAGTAAAAAGAGCATTTTGGGCGGATTCAGCATCAGATTCATCAGAGACAGAACCAGAAGATGAGACATCAAAATTGTGCTTGATGGCAAACAACAATCCTGATCAAGAAGAGGTATGTGAACTTTCCTACGATTAACTTCATGAAGTTTCAGAAAAGATTCATGCATCATATAGGAAATTAAAGAAACCCATGCTAACTTGAAATTAGAATTTTTAAATCTACAAAAAGAGCATGAAATTTTTGATTAAAGACCATCAAACGATTGATTCAAATCATATGACTTTACTTGATGAATTTGATGAGTTAAATAAAAATCATTGTGAATTAGTTGAAAAGCATGAAGCATTAAAAGTCTCACACACATCACTTGAATCTGATTTTAAGAAGTTCAAGGAGAAAGAGAAAATTTTGAGGATTGAAAATGAAGTCTTAAAAAGCATAACTTTGAAGATTCAAAATGAATTAGAAGCATGTAAGAAAACTAGGATGACACCTACTTGTGATCAATTGCCAACACCTAGGAAGAGACATTATAACTCAAACCATTTAAGAAATTCCCTTTCCTGGAGTTAGATATTTTTCATGTGGCATGCTAGGACACATCTCACACACTTGCACGATTCATCATAGTACACATTGGGTGTGGAGACCAAAGGTGCATGATCCACAGCATACCACACATGCATTGCATTCTTCTCTTAATAAGAAGGAACCCAAACCTGCATGGGTTCCTAAATCTAACATTTGGTAATTTTGCAGGAGGGCTCTCACAAAAGGCCTCGTGAGAGTATGTGGTATCTGGACAGTGGATGCTCTTGACATATGACTGGTGATGCCAGCCAGTTTGTTGTACTAAAGTCCAGGACTTGAGGCAAGGTTACTCTTGGAGACAACACCACCAAGAAGGGGGTAGGCACATGTATAATTGGTAATTCCAAGAACCTTATGATTGAAAATGTTTTGCTTGTAGATGGATTGAAGCACAACTTTCTCAGCATCAGTCAATTCTGTGACAAAGGCTTCATCGTGTAATTCTTTGCAAATTCATGCATTGTAAGTTTAAGTAACAATACTATTTTGCAGGGAAAGAGGATCAACAATGTCTACATGCTTGATTTAAATAACATTGAATGTGCTACTTCTTTTTTCTTAAAAACTGTGATTGATGATTCTTGGTTGTGGCACAGGAGTCTTTGTCATGCAAGTATGAAAACCCTTAGGAAAGTGACCCATAAGGACCTAGTTATAGGTGTCCCCAAAATTAAGTTTTCAAAAGACCACCTTTGTGATGCATGTCAACTAGGAAAGCAAGTCCACTCCACTTTTCACCCCATTAAGGACATTAGCACCTCTAGACCTTTAGAAGTCCTTCACATGGATTTGTTTGGACCCATTAGCACTGCCAGCCTTGGAGGGAAAGTTTTTGGTTTTGTGATTGTTGATGACTACTCGAGGTTCACTTGGTCTAGATTTCTTTCACATAAAAATGAGTCTTTTGAGGAGTTTAAAACTTTTTCTACTTGGATTCGGAAAAATCTAGGTTATGTGATTTTGACAATCCATAGTGATCATGGGGAGAGTTTGAAAATGAAAGATTTGGAGATTTTTTGTGAGGACAAGGGGATTAGCCACAATTTTTCAGCTCCTAGGACCCCTCAGCAGAACGGGGTCGTTGAAAGGAAGAATTGGATCTTGGTAGAAGCCGCTAGAGCCATGCTTGCTGAGTATTCACTTCCAAAATACTTTTGGGCTGAAGCGGTTAACACAGCTTGTTATGTGTTGAATAGGGTGAATGTTAGAGCCAAATTAGAGAAGACACCCTATGAGATCCTTAAAGGTAGGACACCCAATCTTGCCCACCTTTATGTCTTTGGTTGTAAGGTTATCATTTACAATAATGGGAAGTCTCACTTGAGAAAATTTGATCCTAAATCTGATGAAGGAGTATTCTTCGGATATTCTAGTGTTGGGAAGTCTTTTAGGGTGTTTAACAAGAGAAATTTGATGTTGGAAGAGACAACCCATGTAGTTTTTGATGAGTCTGATCCTAAGAAACATGGAGTAGAAGATGATGATGTTAGAGAGATTACAAGTAGAGTAGAAAATTTGGGGAAGGGGAGAGAGCACCAAAGTATTGAAGGAGTAGGAGAAGTCACCCAAGGAGTAGAAAATTTTGATGAAAGGGGTGAACCTTCACACACTTTGCCTAGAGATTGGAGATACTCTATAAGTCACCCCAAGGATTTTATCTTAGGAGACCCTTCTAGTGGAGTTAAGACTAGACATGGACTTAGGAAGGAGGTGAACCACTCTGCCTTTATCTCTATGACTGAACCCACCACCATTAACCAAGCCCTTACTGATGAGTTTTGGATTTTAGCAATGCAAGAAGAATTGAATCAATTTATTAGGAATGATGTTTGGGAGCTTGTAGAAAGACCTAAGGGACAAAGTGTAGTTGGGACAAAGTGGGTCTTTAAGAATAAGGTGAATGATTCAGGAGTGGTGGTGAAAAATAAAGCAAGATTGGTGGCTAAGGGGTACAATTAAATAGAAGGGATAGACTTTGAGGAGACTTTTGCCCCTATAGTTAGATTGGAAGACTTTAGAGTGCTATTAGCCTTTGCATGTTATAAAGGATTTAAGCTTTTTCAAATGGATGTCAAGAGTGCCTTTTTAAATGGGGAAATAAAAGAAGATGTTTTTGTAGAACAACCTCCAGGTTTTGAGAGCTCCAAATTTCCAAATCATGTTTTTAAATTAAATAAGGCTTTGTATGGTTTAAAGCAGGCACCAAGAGCTTGGTATGAGAGGCTTAGCACATTCTTACTAGAGAGGGAGTTTGTCAAGAGGAACGTAGACACCACTTTTTTCTTAGGAGAGTTGGAGATGACTTACTCATTATTTAGATTTATATGGATGATATACTCTTTGGATCTTCAAATAAGAAATTGTGTGATGATTTTTCTAAAATAATGAGTAGAGAGTTTGAGATGAGTTTGATGGGAGAGTTGTCATACTTTTTGGGGTTTAGCATAAAATAATTGGAGGATGGAACTTTTCTAAATCAAATAAAATACATAAAGGACATTTTGAAGAAATATGAGATGGACAAAGCTAAGCTAATTAACACTCCCATGACTTCTAGTGCTCCATTAGATAAGGACCAAAGTGGTAAGTTTGTTGATCAGAAGAAGTATAGAGGCATGATTGGATCTTTACTTTACTTGACTATGAGCCGACCTGATATCATGTTTAGTGTTTGCCTTTGTGCTAGATTTCAAGCTGACCCTAAGGAGACCCACTTGACTACTGTTAAGAGAATTTTTAGATACCTTTTGGGGACACAAGGCTTAGGAATTTCGACCCAGACACAGCACTTTTTTTGAGATTATTGGATTTTCTGACTATGATTTTGCAGGATGCAAGGTGGATAGGAAGAGCACTTCAGGAACATGTCAATTCATTAGACAGTCTTTGGTTTCTTTGTCTAGTAGGAAGTAAAACTCTATTGCTCTTTCCACTGTTAAAGCTGAGTACATTGCTCTTGGAAGTTGTGTGGCCCAAGTCCTTTGGTTGAAACAATAGGTATTAGATTTAGGACAACACTAGTGCCATATGCATCTCTAAGAATCCTATCCAACATTCAAGGACTAAGCACATTGATATTAGGCATCACTTCATTAGAGATTATGTGACTAAGGGAGACATTGAGTTACACCATGTGACAACTGAGAATCAATTGGCTGACATCTTTACTAAACCACTGGCCTTCGACACTTTCAAATCTTTAAGGACCAGATTGGGTGTGATTGACATAAATGCATGAAACTTGATCTTTTAGTTACTTGCTTTTGCTTTTGTTTTTTATTAGTTTTTAGTGTGTTTTATTTTTCTTTTGTTTTTCTTAGTCTTCAAAATCATCGCTGAAATGATATTATATTTCTTATCCTTGCTTTTGAAAATTTGTAGTCAATGTGGTTTTCATCACCTAATCTCCTAGATGGTAAAAATATTTTGTGATTGTGTCTCTTTCTCTAACCTATTTTTAGTGGCATAGTTTTCTTTTCTAATCAAAAATCTATCTTAAATTAAAGATTGTTTATGAAATTGAGATCTTTCTTAAGCTTGCTTAAGCAAATTTATCTTGTATTTATAATGTTTAAAGTCTTTTTGTCACATCAAGATCCCTCGTTACTCTTGTCTTTGATTATTAATTCTGCTTGTGGTAATTCTTCCTTATGTTAGAGAGAGAGCTCCTATTCTCTAATATCTGAGAAGATATATTCACAACTAAGATTTTTTAAGAGGTTATAAAAGAGAATATAGCTTGCTAAAAAAAATTAAAAAATTTGCCAATGATGCCAACAAAAGAAGCGCAAAAACACCAAAATTGTAAAAATATACACAAAAAGTGTATCGAAAATAAAAAAGATGCGCAAAGCGTCACTCAAATTGACAAGAGGCATAAAATGAGTCCACTCAAAAGTAAGCTATTCTCTCTTTTTAAATCTTTTAGAACTTAGAAGTTTTGGTTCTCAAAGGCTTGATTTCGATTGTTTTGCGATTGTGACAAATTTACTTTGGTTCATTATTTTATAAAGATAGTTTTTTCTTAGGCCAAGTGATGGATGGATTTTTTTTTCATATCCAATTAATTCTTTGAGTTAGGTCATTGATTTCAAAAGACTATTCTACCCTAAGAAAATGTCTAAGCTAAGGGTAACCATGATCGGATATTCTACTATTCTATGGATTGATGAGATTGTTAACTCATTAACTCACAAGTTTTTAAAACAATCACATGGACTACTATATCATTTTCATGCCTTGTTTAAAAACAAAATAATAAATTTGTGATTTTCTATTATTCTTTTGTGTTCCCTCCTTTTTGATATGTCAAAAGGGGGAGAAGTTTATGATGTCCTTTTTGTCGATCTTGAACCTTTACTGCTAATTATTTTCGTAGTGTTTTGTAATCATCAAATAGGGAGAGATTGTTACAAACCTATTTTCATGACCTGTGTTTTAATGATTGACTAACACTATTGATTCTATTGGACTACTTGTTTCTTCTAACTTTTCAGGAATCGAAGATCGGACGAACAGACGAAGCTAATTCAGGATTGCGTAGGTTTAGGGTTGAGTCAGTCTGTACTTTTTTTTTCACTTATTGAGTCTACTTGTAATGGTCAAAGAGACTGATGCTAAGTAACCCAACACACACACACTCGAGAGACTTAGAATTTCTGTTTTTACTTATATCGGCCAGGACAATTTTTACATCATCCTGGACGATCAGGCTTAAAACAGAAAGTCTAAATAAGGTATTCTTAATTAAGGCAGCCGTCATTAACATATCGGCCTAGACGATACGTGTATCGGCCAGGACGATAAGCTCAAAACAGAAAGAAGTTGCCACCATAGACAATTAAGGTATACTGTACTTTTAAATTATCGGCCAGGATGATCATTGATCGGCCTGGACGAAATTCTCAAATTATGCCTTAATTGATCAGAAAATCAAGGGAGTAGTTAAGATGATTGATACGATCATATCGTCCTGGACGATCGCAGGATCGACCAGGAAGATCCATTCAAAAACCTTAAGTTACTTCAGGAAGATAAATCGGCCAGCTCGTATTCATGGCGTTGCTCTGGACTATTTTCATGTAATTTGAACTGATTCGACAGGGAAGATCGTGAGATCGGCCTGGATGATCAAGCCAATTTTCAATCGTCCAGTTTTACATCCAGGGCGATGCTCTGGCCGATCTTCTGAGTTTTGTACTGATCGGCCAGGGCGATGTCTATATTAGCTTAGACAATAATGTCGACAACTTGCAATTAATGAGCTCCTTTGAAGCTCTTCTATTTAAGAACTCTTGTTCAATGTTTTGGAAGACCTTTGGCTACTGCCTTGACCTGAGAAGGCCTTGAGGAGAGAAAGAGAGAGAGGGAGAGAGAGAGGATCTGGTGAGGGGGAGCTTGTGAGGGGATTCACAAGGGTTACTTCAAGGATCGCTCTGCTTGTTCTTCATCTAGAGTTTCTCATCTATGGAAGGGTCGGTAGAGGTAAGGAGATAGCTTTTGGTTGTGGTTCTCTGCCAGCTTTAGGAGAAAGCAAAAGGAGGTAGGTTCTCTGCCTTGTCGGGGTGGCAAAAAGGAGGTGCTTTATAAAGGCTTTTCCGCCTAGTTGTGGGGGCTAAAGGAGAGTCATGTTTGTAGTGCAATACTCGGTGGGCGCCTCCGTGGAGTGGACGTAGGTCGAGTTGATCGAACCACTATAAATTTCTGTGTTCTTATTTTCTTGCTTCCGCACTTTTATTTCCTAATTTATTTTTATGGTGTGATTTTGGTTTATGTGATTTTTATTCTTTGTGAAAAGAAATTTTTAAAATACCAATTCACCCCCCCCCCCCTTCTTGGTTAGCTTGGGCCAGTTCTATAGAGCTTAACAACCCTAACAAACTTTTAGGAATTACTTCACTCTTTTCTTTCTTTCTTCTAGATTTCTTGTGAGAAGATCTATCAAGGAGATCTGGTTCTCTTCCGAAACTTGGAGAGTGTGAAAAGCTGAAGGATTCTCTGCTTACACTAGTAGAGTGTGAAAGGATGAATGGTTCTCTGCCCATACTAGGAGAGTGTGAACAGCCAAAGGGTTCTCTGCCCATACTAGAAGAGTGTGAAAGAAGGATGGTTCTTTGCAAACACCAGGGATAGTGTAAAAGGACGATGGTTCTCTGTCGCACCGGGTAGTGGTGTAAAGAGTTTTTATAAAGGCTTATCTCCGCCTTGCTGTGGGTGCTAAAGGAGAGTCACTAGTGGTATTAGTGCAATACTTTGAGGGTGCCTCCAGGGAGTGGATGCAGATCGGGTTTTGACCGAACCACTATAAATTTGGTGTTCTTTATTTTTCCGCTATTTTTATTTTAACGTTTACAACTTCTGATTGAAAAATCTATTTCTATAAAACTCACTAAAGTTAGTTTTCATTTCCAAATTTTAGGAGGGTAATTTTTTTTTTAATACGAATTCACCACCCCTCCTTGTTAGTCGTGGGACATAAGCTTAGGTTTAACAACCTAATTCTTAATGAACGACTCTCAAAAGTGGTATCAGAGCTCTATTTCAAAATCATAAGTTTAGAATACTTTTGATTAATGTAGATGGCTACATTTGGAAGCCAAAATACACCTGAGGGTTACTCTATAACTAGACCTCCACTGTTTGACAATAAACATTTTGATTTTTAGAAAACACGCATGTCAACATTTTTACAGTCACTTGATTATTATATGTGGATCTTAGTTCAGGAAGGGTATACAAAACCAACTAGACTAGTTGATGGAGTTAGAGTTAAAACACCTTTTGCAGACTGCACAGTAGAAGAATGTGACTTAGTACAACTAAACGTCAAAAACATGAATAGTTTCTTTTGTGCTTTAAAATCAGAAGGCTGCATGCGGGTTTCCACTAGTAAAAGTGGAAAAGATATATGGGATAGACTTTGTATAACATATGAGAGGACTAATGAGGTTAAACAATCTAGACTTAATATCTTATTGCATGATTATAAATTATTTTGCATGAAACCTAATGAATCTATTTCTAATATGTACACAAGATTCACACAACTAGTCACTTCTTTGCATGCATTAGGTAGGGAACTAATGAATGCTGAATATGGTTAATAAGATTCTTCATTATTTGCCTTCTGCTTATGATACTAAAATTTATGCAATTACAGAGTCTAAAGATTTAAACATTTATTCTATTGCCAATCTTCTTAGTTTGCTAATTGCTTACTAGCAAGGAGTTAGCCAAAGAAAGATAGATGCAGGTGAATCACGAAGGGAAAAGAACATTGCATTAAAAGTGGAAGAGTCTAAGAGTGAACTCACAACCTAAGGATGAAGATGATATAGCATTGATGACTAGACAATTTAGAAGCTTTCTGAAGACAAAGCAAAAGAGACGTCAACAATGGAATAGAGGTAAATTAAATAAAAATGCTAAGGCTTCAAATGATGTGATTTGCTATGAGTGCAGGAAACCTGGTCATATCAAGACAGAATGCCAAAAACTCAAAGTCACTCATAGCATGGAGAAGGTAGAGGAAGAAACCAACTGCAAGAAGGATAGGAAGAAGTTTCAAAGAGCTTTCTAGGAAGACACAACATCAGATTCATTAGAGACTGAAAAGGAAAAGACGAAGTCACTAATTTGTGCTTAATGGCTGACAGTCTTGATCAGTTAGATCAAGAAGAGGTATGTGACTTAACTTATGTTGAACTGTTTGAAGTTTCTGAACACATGCATGAAGCATATAAGAAGATAAAGAAAATGCATGCTAGTTTAAGGTTAAAATTTAAAGATTTTAAAAAGGAACATGATACCCTTAGGAAAGATCATGCCTTAATTGACAATAACCATATGAATTTATATGATGATTTTGATGACTTGAAAATAAATTATGAGAATTTAAAATCATCCTATGCAGAACTTGAGAAAGATTTTAAGAACTTTAAGGATGAATCAGAGAGCAAATTATATAAAATCGATTATATGAATCGGGTCTTGGAAGATATGAATTCTTTTTATAAATTGAAAATAAAAGCTCTCGAGGATAATAGGATACCACCCAAACTTGAAGATTTTACTAATTCTATTTTGTATCATAAATTTATGCAATCCTTGAATAGATAAACAAATGGTAGAAGACTTAGAAATTCTTTTCCAAAAGTCAAATGTAATAATTATGGATTATTAGGACATATAACACACACATGTACTTTGAAGATGAAAACTAATTTGGTGTGGAGACCCAAGATGCATAAACCTAGACATATCATACATGCATCTGATTATAAATTATGCCAAAAGGTGAACCCAAACTTGTTTGGGTTCCTAGGTCTAACATTTGATATTTTTACAGGGTCGCTCTCACACAAGATCTCGTGAGAGCATATGGTACCTATACAGCGGATGTTCAAAGCATATGACTAGAGATACTGCTCAATTCATAATGGTAGAAGTCAGGAATGGAGGCAAGGTTACACTTGGAGATAATACCACAAAGAAGGTAGTTGGATCAGGTATGATTGGAAATCTTAAGAACTTTTTTATAGACAATGTGTTATTAGTTGAAGGCTTAAAGAATAATTTATTAAGAATAAGCCAGCTATGTGATAAGGGTTATTTTGTAAAAAAAATCTTACTAGCTACATATTAAGCCTAAATGATAAAGATGTTTTGAATAAAAAAGGGGTAAATAATTTTTATATGCTAGATTTGAATTGCATTCAGACTCCAACTACTTTTTGTTTGAAAGTTATATCTGATGAGTCATGGCTTTGGCATAGGAGACTTTATCATTCTAGCATGAAAAACTTTAGGAGGATTAACCAAAAGAACTTAGTGAGAGGTATACCTAAACTAGACTTTACTAAGGACTATCTTTGTGATGCATGTCAATTAGGGAAGCAGGTGAAGTCTTCTTTTCAGTCCAATAAGGATCTTAGAACTAGTAAACCATTGAATATTTTGTATATAAATCTTTTTGGACCAGTTAGAACTGTGAGTCTAGGAGGGAAGGTGTACGGATTTTTGATTGTGGATGATTACTCAAGATTCACATGGGTTAGATTTGTATTTCATAAGAGTGAATCATTTGAGGAATTTAGAAAATTTTCGACTTGAATTCAAAGAAAACTAGGGTGTGAAATTATTTCTGTAAAGTGATCATGGAGGAGAATTTGAGAATGAGAAATTTGAGGAATTTTGTAAGGAGAAAGGAATTAATTATAACTTTTCTGCACCTAGAACCCCTCAGCAGAATAAGGTAGTCGAAAGGAAAAATAGAACATTAATAGAAGCCACCCGAGCAATGTTGGAAGAATACTCACTTCCTAAATATTTTTTGGTGGCGGTTAGCACTGCATGTTATATTCTGAATAAGGTGAATGTGAAATCTAAATTGTATAAAACACCCTATGAGTTTATAAAAGGCAGAACACCAAATTTGTCACAGTTGTATGTTTTTGGTTGCAAGATGTTCATTCATAAAAATGAAAATGTGCCTTCAAAAAATTTGATCCAAAATCAGATGAAGGAATTTTTGTTGGATACTCAAGTGTTAGAAAATCTTATAGATTATTCAATAGAAGAACTTTGGTAATTGAGGAGATCACACATGTTGCATTTGATGAATCTAGAAATATGGAAGAGCCAAATGTTGAAGAAGATGAAATTGAGATTAACTCCCAAAATATTGATAAAATGAATTTGGAAGAAAATTTGGTGATAGAAAATCCTTTGTCTAGAGATTTGAGATTTTCTAAAAACCAACCAAGGGAATAGATTATAGGTGAACCAAGTGAGGGTGTAAGGACTATACGTGGATTAAACAAAGAAGTCAATCATTCAGCATTCATTTCAGTTATAGAACCCACTAATATTGATCAAGAACTTTCTGATAAATTTTGGATTTTGGCCTTGCCAGATAACTTGAATCAATTTGTATGAAGTAAAGTTTGGGAATTAACTACAAGGCCAAAGGATCAAAGTGTAGTTGGAACTAAGTGGGTATTTAAAAAAAAATGAATAACTCAGGAGTAGCCATTAGAAATAAGGCTAGATTAGTAGCTAAGGGGTATAATCAAATTGAAGGGATGGATTTTGAGAAGACTTTTGCCCCTGTAGCTAGACTTGAAGCAATTAGGGTTTTGCTAGCCTTTGCCTGTTTTAGAAGATTTAAATTGTATCAAATGGATGTCAAAAGTTCCTTTTTAAATGGGGTAATTCAAGAGGATGTTTTTGTAGAACAACCTCTAGGTTTTGAAAATTCTAAATACTGAAATAATGTTTTCATGTTGAAAAAGGCATTATATGGATTGAAACAGGCACCTAGGGCTTGGTATGAGAGGTTGAGCACCTTCCTACTTGAAAGATCTTTTGAAAAAGGAAGTGTAGATACAACTCTCTTTTTGAAAAAATGTGGAAAGGATATACTCATTGTTAAAATTTATGTGGATGATATCATTTTGGGATTTTCAGATAAAAATATTTGTGATGATTTTTCTAAAACAATGTATAGTAAATTTGAGATGAGTTTAATGGGCAAGATTTAAGTTACTTTCTAGGCTTTAACATTAAGCAAATTGAGGAAGGAATATATCTAAGTCTGTCAAACTATGTCAAGGATATCCTTAAAAAGTATGAAATGGACAATGCTAAACCTGTTAGTACACCAATGAGTTCTTCAGTTCAGATGGATAAGGACCCTAAGGGAAAATCTATTGATCAAAAGAAATTTAGAGGGATAGTTGGATCTTTGCTTTACTTGACAGCTAGCCGCCTCGATATTATGTTTCGTGTCTGTTTGTGTGCTACATTTCTATCAGATCCAAAAGAATCACATTTGACAGCAGTGAAAAGGATTTTAAGAAAACTTTTAGGAACTAAAAACTTAGGAATTTTGTATCTTAAGTTTAGCTCTTCATTTAAAATAATTGGTTATTCAGATTCTGACTTTGCAGGCAGTAGGGTGGATAGGAAAAGCACTTCTGGAATATGTCAATTCATTGGAAATTCTTTAGTCTCTTGGTCTAGTTAAAAATAAAATTCAGCAGCTCTATCAATTGTTGAAGCTGAATATATTGTATTAGAAAGTTGTGTGGCACAAGTACTTTGGTTGAAACAACAGTTGATTGATTTAGGATTAACTATAGGCACTATACCAATTTATTGTGATAACACTAGTGTTATTTGAATTTCTAAAATCCTATTCAACATTCAAGAACCAAACACATAGACATAAGGCATCATTTCATAAGGTATCATGTATCCAAAGAAAAAATTGAACTCAATCATGTTTCTGCTGAAAATCAACTTGCAGACATTTTTATAAAACCTTTAAACTTTGATACTTCCAGTGCATTAAGAACAAGGCTTAGTGTGATTGATTTGAATGCTTAATTAAAAATGATTTTGCAACATTGATGTTTGTTTTCTAGTTAAATGCATTTGTGTTCTTTATGAGTTTTTTATTTTGTATGTGTAATGTTTTTCTTTTAGAGTTTGTGTTTTTTCGTTGTTTTGCGTTTTAGTGTGTTTTGTGTCTTAATTTTAATTGATTGCAAAAAATTTAAAATTTTTTGAGTGATAATCATCCAGGACGAAATTTTTTCTTACGGGATGATGTATGTAATGAGTCAAAATACCTGATTTTAAATCATTTGTGTGCAGTTTTTAGTGTTTAAAGGTCACTTCATTTGTATGATCGTCACGATCATCCAGGATGCATTATTTTTTTCAAACGATGGGATGAATGAATAAAGTGGTTGAATGGATAAGGTAGTTTTAAATACGAACTTCATATGTATGAACCTTTGTTTCGTCTGGACAAACACATGTCAGTTCGATGAAGGGGACGGTTTCAACTGCCATTAAAATGATATAAGTTCTAATCGTCCCAAGAAGAACACATGTTCGTCTGTAAGATCATACTGGTCAAAAGTCTGTACGAAAGGATGCTTCGTAAGTTATGTTGATTACAAAAAGTCGTTTCATTTTGACGCTTTGGATCGTCCAAATGAAATATTTTCATACAGGACGAATTGAAAATTTCATACGGGACAAACTTGTTCATCTGGTACAAATGTATCGTTTTTCAATAAATTGACGAGGTTTTTAACTGAACAGTCACACTCTGACATCACTTTCAAACCTTTCTTTCCTTAGATCTATCAATGACAAGTTCTAGAAGGCGTCAAAAGAGTCTGGCTAAGGGTCCACCTAGAAATTCGTCTGAAAATTTTCTGTCTAAAGCCAATGAAGAATCTTTTACTAGATTTGTATCTACAAAAATCACCCCGTCTAGAGTACTTCTTCAGGAAAAGTTAACTTTTAAAGTAATGCACTTATTTTCCTCTACTCAATTTGGGTTAATCCTCACTTTAGTCCACTTGTACAACAAAGAAACCTTTCATTACTTTTTAGCAAACATGTCTTTCAACCCCGACCATTCTGTCATCAGTTCCTTTGTTTTTAAAAAGAGAGTTGAAATTACTAAGGCTTACCTAGGTATCTTTTTGAACTTAAGGACTGAAGGAATAAGTCCACACACCTTAACCACTTCTAATTTCGATTGGACTGAAGTAAATCGAGAGATTAGAGAAGTTAATTTTAAGGAACATATACCTAAGGTAGCAACTCTAGTTCGTGATGCTCGTATCATCCAGCACGTTCTTAGAACATCCATAATACCTAAAGCTGGTGATAAAGTCAATATTACTCCTCTTCTTTCTACTGTTACCTACTTAATTATGACTAAACAACCTATAGATGAGGCCCAACTCTTAATTGACTATATTTATGGACTCTCTAAAATTGGTCATGTCGCACATAAAAGAAAGAAGAACATTGCCTTAGGACATCTAGTAGCCTATATTCTGGAAAAGAAGTACAATTTGATTCATCCAGACCAAGAATTTGAAGAACCGCTCTACTACAAAGATGCATCCTTTAGAGCAATCTTCAATAAGGAGGAACCATGAAAAACTCATATTGTTATTAATGAATCAGAAGAAGAAGCTGAGCCTACACCAGCTAGGGAACAAAATTATCAGGATTTGGTTCAAAGATTTGACAGTTTAGAGACTCATTTTGATCAAAGGTTTGATCAAATTGAAGCTCATTTGCAGCAGCAAGATATACAATACAATCAAGACATGGGATTTATGCGTGATCAGATAAATGACATAAATTCCAATATGCTTATGATCAGTATTTATTTTAACTTCTTTGGTGCTGCACCTCCTCCTCCTCCTCCAGATTAGGGTCCGTCTGGGTGACTGTTGCATTTGTTTTATGTGTTTTATGTAGTTTATGTGTTACTTGTTCTCTTAAAAAAGTTTGTTGTATTTTCTTTTCTTTAGATGTTTTGTTTTTATATTGATATCTTGAGTTAGATTGTAATTTCATCACATTGATATCAATATATAATCTTATATTTTTGGCTTTAATATTATTTAAATGTGTGGTAGCATTATAAAAATCATTATATTTTAATCTTAATAGTGCTATATCTTTAATTGTAAGTTAAAATTAAATTCATTAGAAAATCTAATTTTTCTAAATTTAAGTTTTGCTTATAACTTGATGTTATTAAGATTATCAATCCGTGTCTCTTATTTAGACTACATTATTGTTAATATTATTATTGCTAGTGTGATGTGTTTGTTATTTTATATTTCACTTATCAATTAATATTTATGCATTTAGAAAGATTTGAAATTTTAGAATATTATTTTTGGAAAGAATACGATTACTCTTGAAAATTATAAAAATGTACAAAAATCAAAAGTAATGCGCAAAGGTTCGCAATGTGAAAAAGAGACAAAATAAGTCCAAAGTGAAAATATGCACAAAAATGTGCCACAAATTTGAAAAAGATGTGCAAAGCGCCACATGTAGTAGTTATTTCTTTCCATACTCTTTTAATCTCTTAATTCAAATTGATCTAATATTCATTTATATTTCATATTGAAATTTGAAATACACAATTTTTTATTCATCCTTCTTGCAATGATTTTCTCTATATTAGTGTCTACATTGAACCATGCTTTTCATAAATTCTTTTTATTATCTAAGTTATAACTCTTCTTAAATTATATGAATATTTATGATTTGCCTAATATTTTATTTTTATTTGCATAACTTATTTCAATCACTTTCAAGATTAAATTATCAATTGCTTTTCATATCTCCGCTTACATTTCACGTCTTTTTCTTCTTCACTTTTTGCTATTGTAAAAAAGGGGGAGAAATTATTTGTTTCGTTAGTTTATATACTATTGTATGTGTGTTTTTGTTTTGTTTTGTTTTTTTGTATAATTATTTTTCTAAAAAATAAAAAAATTTGATTCAATGCCTCCTTATTTTCATGTATTCATCAATTCAGGGGGACTTTAGGATATTCTTAGAATTTGAAATTATACAAACAATAATTATTTTGCCATCATCAAAAAGAGGGAGATTGTTAAGAGAGTTGCTATTTGCATATTTTTTATTATTGCATCTTGTATAGTTTTGATGATTACAAATAATATTGTTTTAATTTTTGTTTTCTCCTAATACAGTTTGGAAGATTTATTTTTTGCTCTTGTGTGAACTAACATTTCAGGAAAATTGAACTCCGGATTAATGTAGACTTTAATTCATATTCAGCATGAGATAGTTTGTAAATTGAAGTTTGTACTTATCTTTATATTGAGTTTGAGAGGGAGTGATTATAATTGTGTAGATAATCACACACATACTTGGGGCATACGAAATTTATATTGATCGTACGAGACGAACATAGTTCCTACTAGACAATCAAGTCAGTTATCCCCTCAGAAGAGCAATGGATCGAATAAGAAGTGAGAATTTTTTTTCTAAAATCCTGATCATCCGGACAAAATTCCATATTCATCCCGGGACGAACTCCTCTGCATTCTCATTTTATACTGCTCATCCAGATGAAATGCATTATTCACCTCTGGACGAAATCATCTGGATTTCCAATTTGGTCTGTTCGTCCAGACAAAATGCATGATTCGTCTCTAGACAAAATCCTCTGGATTTCCAATTTGGTCTGTTCATTCAGACGAAATGCATGATTCATCTCTGGAAAAAATCCTCTGCATTTCTAATTTGGACTGTTCGTCTAGACGAAGTCCAAGTTTGTCCCTAGACAAACTCCTCTGGACTTTGAGTTTACACTAATCGTTAAGACTAAATTCATTATTCATCTCTGGATGAAATCCTCTATCCAAAAATCATCCATGACGATGATACTTTTGTCCCAAGATGAAGTGAATCAACTCTTCAAATTTTGGCGTCGTCTTGCACTTTTTGGGAACCGACCTATGAAATAACCGTTCATACCAGACAAACCTAGTTCATACGGGATGATGATCCGTAAGAAGTCAATTCATATAAATATACACTGGGTTCGTTCATAAGCTTTTAAGTAAATTCATCCATGATGATCCACGATCGTACGGGATGATCCACTGCGTGTTGACTTGAAAATTTGCAGTTTTTGGAATGTTTTTATTATCTCTTCTGTATATAGTCTAGAAAGTGCTCTGATACTACTTGAAAGTGCTCAGATGACACTAGAAAGTGCTCTGATATCACTTGAAAGTTTGTTAGGGATGTTAAGCCCTATAGAACTAGCCCAAGGTTAAGTATAGAGAGTGGTGAATTGGAAAAGAAGAAACTTTAAGCAAAGTACAAACCAAAATTACCACAAATAAACAATGCAGAAGCAAATAATAAGAAAGAACAAACCGAATTTATAGTGATTCAATCAAACCTTGACCTACGTCCACTACTTGGAGGCACCCTCCAAGTATTGCACTAAATGAAGTGTCTCTCCTTTAGCCCCCATAGCTAGGCGGAGAAGCCCTTACAAAATCACTTCCATCTTCCCCAGTGTGGCGGAGTCGCCAAGTCCTTTGACACTAAAGAGATCTTCTTCTTTGGTGAACTTCCCTTGAGACAAGCCTTGAATCCAACGGTATTAAGATGCAAGCCTACAAGAGCAACCGTGTGAATCCCCTCCATACTCCCTTGAGTCCCCCCTCACAGGATCTTCTCCCTCTCAGACTTCACCCGTTCCTGACTCCCTTTCAAGCTTTCTCTTCAAGTATCCCCCACAAGAACAAAGCTATAATGGCTGCCAAAGACACTTACAAATTGTCAAGCCAAGCTTAAATAGAAAAGCTCAAAACGAGCTCATTAATGCAAGTTGCCGACATTATCATCCAGGACGATAGGTATATCATCCTAGCTGATCAATACAAATTCAGCTCATCAGTCCAGGACGATTTGGGATGATCAGAAGAAAACTTGTTCCATCATCCTGGCCGATATCACGATCGTCCAGGCCGATTAGTTTAAAATCGATTTCAATCATCCTGATCATCGCCCTGAATTCAAGCTGTCTGATGTAGATCATCCTCCCGACTAATCCTGCGATCGTCCTGGATGATGTGATCATATCAATCAACCATTAATGGTTTCCAAAGATACCAGATCAATTTAGGCATAATTGAGTTAGATCGGCCTAGACGATATAAATATCGTTCTGGCCGATTTCTTAAAACAAAGAATTCCTAAACTGATTATGGCAGCTGATTCTTTCTAAATTGAGACTAACATCCTGGCCGATACAGGTATCATCCAGGCTGATCTTTTAATGATGGCTGCCTTAATGAGGATGCCCTAATTAGGATTTTTGCTTTTGAACAGATCATCCTGGCCGATATAAATATCATCCAGGATGATGTTACCAAAAATAGAAATCCAACACAGATTCTTCCAAGTTACAAATCATTCGGTGCCACACTAAATACAACAGACTCAAGAAAGGAAAAATAATACAAACTGACTCAGACCTAGTTTACCCAATCTTGAGCTGGCTCCAAATTACAGTCTGATCGTGTGGACCTAAAATGTCAGTACATAAGGCAGTCGTAGAGAAATAAGAATATTTGCTATCATCAAAATCATAAACCATTGATCCATAACATAGTCCAATTTATACTGCCACCAAATCTTTTTGCTTATTAATCTTCATGCCTATTGAAAGAAGAGTCAAGGAGAGAGTGTGAGAGAGAATTCAAAAGAAGATTCTTACTACTGGAGTGAGATGGATTTACTTGGTGGTTAAAGGTAAGGGTCTATACTTTTGATTTGGAATCACTTCACTCTTTTCTTTCTTCCTTCTAGATTTATTGTGAGAAAATCTGTCAAGGAGATCAGATTCTCTGCCGACACTTTGAGAGTGTGAACAACCGAAGGGTTCTCTGCCTACTCTGGGAGAGTGTGAAAGGACGAAGGGTTCTCTGCCCACACTAGGAGAGTGTGAACAGCCGAAGGGTTCTCTGCCTACACTAGGAGAGTGTGAAAGGAAGGATGGTTCTCTACCAACACTAGGGATACTGTAAGAGGACGACGGTTCTCTACCGCACCGGGTAGTGGTGGAATGAGTTTTTGTAAAGGCTTATCCGCCTTGCTGTGGGTGCTAAAGAAGAGTCACTAGTGGTATTAGTGCAATACTCGGAGGGTGCCTTCGGGGAGTGGATGTAGGTCTGGTTTTGACCGAACCACTATAAATTTGGTGTTCTTTATTTTTCCACTATTTTTATTTTAACATTTACAACTTGTGGTGAAAAATCTATTTCTATAAAACTCACTAAATTTAGTTTTCATTTTTAAATTTTAAGAGGGTAAAATTTTTTTTTAATAACAATTATACAATTTTTTAATACTAATTCACCCCCCCACCCCCCCACCCTCTTGGTTAGCCGTGGGACATAATCTTAGGTTTAACAACCTAATTCTTAGTGAACGAGTATCAACATTTTATTGGTGTATTAAATCATAGGCATGTTGTTATTCAACTTTCTAATGAATTGGACTATAGTTGGATTTTTGTTAGGCGAACTTATTAAATAATTTTTTTTCAAATGAGATTACTTAAGTGGACTCTTTTTTTTTATTAAAAGAGGAGTGTCCTATAGTCCCCCATATGGATTTCTTTTCCAAATTTGAGACTTCATTTCATCAACTTACATGTTTTACATCCTTTGGGATCTATATTTGGTAGACCACTTCAAACTGATCAAATACAACCTCAAGGTCTCAACCTTATGTGGCCAGAATTCTTATTGAATTGGATATCACAACAAAAATCCTAGAGATGTATGACTTGGGTCAAAACGTGCTGGTTATATGCAAAAAGTTGATTTTGAAAATATTCCTGAGTTCTATCTTATTGTAAGATACATGGTCATTCAATCAGTGAATGCTATATGGTTCACCCTAATCTTAGAAAAGGAAACAATGATGTTAAAGAGGTGTGTCCCACTAATTTTAATGAATCAAATGATTTGGATGGCCCTACTCATTTACAAGCCAACAAAGTTCATATGGAAATTAGGTATAACAATGAAACTTTACCCGAGGACAATCCTTGTTTTAGCCAGGAAGCTAATTTAGCAAATTCTCCTAGTGGGGGATCTCATATTATGGCCCAAATGGTTGAATTACTTAGTCGAAGCAATGAAGAAAAAGGGCATCACCCTGGAGTTGACCCAAAAACAATTTGATTTAAACCTAGTCAATAGGGACCAAACTAGTAAGGAGGTGGGTATGGTGGATGACCTGCTGGAGGAAGGAGAATTTTTTTCTAATAAGGATGCTTCAAAATTATGAAAGCTTGAAGGTAGTACGGAAGTTTCATTATTTCTCCCTAATAACAAACAAATTGCAAATATCAAAGAGGAGGGTAATACAAATGTTGGAAAGAAGAAAAAAGAAAATAATCAACCCTTAGATGGTCAAACATCTAGGGTCACTTGTGCTTCTAATCTACCCTCTTCAAATTATTAAAGGCATTATTTGTAATATTGGAGTGGGGAATTTCCCTTCTAGAGATATAGTTAAAAACTTATATAGGTTTTACTATATTAATGTGTTGGTTTTATATGAGCCTTTAACTTCTTCTACTAAGTTGGATTTGATTAGGCTTTACTTGGGTTTTGATTGTTCCTTTAATAATTGCTCTAATAAGATTTGGATTTTTTTGAAACATTGGATTAACTTAAACATTTTGCATAACTATCCTAAAATGATTCACACAAATATTAATTTTTTATAGTTTTCCTATTATGCCTCATTTGATTATGCTTCTTGTTCCAAGATTGAAAGGAGAATTTTGTGGAGTCAAATTATGGATTTTACTTCTAATATTTTTTAGCCTTGGTAAGTTCATAGAGACTACAATACTATTAAAAATGATTCTGAGAGAATTGGTAGAAATTCTCCTAATTATAGTGCTTTGGAAGAATTTAATGATATGATTTTAAATTCTAATTTACATCATATTCTCTTTACCGATAAATCTTTTATGTGGAATCATGGTACTATATGGCATTGGTTAGATCATATTCTATTTAATAATTTTTAGATAGCTAAGTTTCATAGTACTCATATTGATCATTTATCTAGAACTTTATCTAATCACTCTCCCCTTCTTTTGAACATTTCATTAAATTACAATTGCAGTCCTTCTTTAGATTTCAAAACATATGGATTCTTCTTTTAGATCATGATTCATTTTATCAAGAGAAATAGTGCAGTTTTCTAGAGAGAAAAAGTGATTTTGAAAGCCTTCATTTTGACACTTAATCCAGGCATTTTGATGGTGGCGGATGGTCGGCATAATACATTTGTTAGCATTCCTGTAGAAGCAGCTCATCGCTCTTCTGGAGGTACGATTATTCTTTCTTGATAATTTTTTTGTTCATCTTCACCTACGTTTGGAGATGATTAATTAAATGTTCAAGTAAATCCTTGATTCAGGATGTGTTGAGAAGAAGTGGTAGACCATTAGTCATTAATCAGGGTGGTTTATTTGCCAAAAATAAAATTGATCCACACACTAGGAAGGGTAAAAATGTTATAATTGAAAGTAATTTCAACTTTCCCAAATCTTTTGATGTTTTCCAAGCTCCATCTATAGGGGGTTTGTGGAATGGAGAAGGTAATGCTGATCTAATGGGTGGAAGCATTGGTTTGAATTGTAAATATGACTTTATTTCAAAGAATTCAAACATTAAGATTATAGATGTTGGCAATCATAGTAAGGATGGGGTCAATGGTTTTGATTATAAGTCTGAAGTTTCTAGTACTGAGAACATGTTTGGATTTTAACCGTCAAGGCTGAGAAAAGGTTTGACGTGTAAAACAGGAGAATTAAATTTTCTAATCAAGTTGAAAAAACTGTTGAGATGCCTAAACATCCATGTGAAAATTCTATGAAAAATGCATGGAATAAAAAAGCTAGCATTAGAGTTGTTGATCTAGATTATGGTGACTGCTTGACAGAAGATGGGTTAGATGTAAAATTACATCTGCATATTGAAAAGGAAATTGCAATGAAACTCTATAAAGCTTTAATTGTTAAAGTATTTGCTGATAGCATTCCTATCCAAGTAATAAGCTCGACATTGAGGAGGCAATGGTCTAAATTTGTAAATTTTCATCTTACTGTGCTTGGGCAATGGTGAATCTTATGTGCATTCAATGATTTGGAGGCATTAGATTCATTTTTAACAAATGGATTATGGTATGTTAATGGACATATTGTTGGTATTGATAAATGGTTGTCATCATTTTCTCCTTCTTCACTAAAGAGATTCTCATCTCTAATGTGGATTAGGATGTCTGGGACGAGATTAATGTGTGCAAAATTTCATCCAAATTTGGCAACCCCTATCTGGTAGATGAAAATATTTTTTAGTGGAGTAGGAGGGAATTTGTAAGAATCTGTGTTCGAATCAAATTGGAGAATAAGCTTCTATTAGGTCTTTGGGTGGAGGGAAGCTTAGGTAGATTCTTTTAGAAGATTGTCTATGAGAAAGTTACCAATCTATGCTTCAATTGTGGTAAGAATGGTCACTACAAATAGAATTGTCTGGAGGATAAGAAGGTTGCTGATCTTTAAAGATCTAAAGCACTTGAGGTTGGAGGTAAAGGTGAAGATTGACCTAATTTGAATTTGAAAAATTTAGTTGTTATCAAATCTAATCAAACACATGATTACAATGTAAATGAGTATGGGCCTTGGATTCATGTGAACTATGCAAAAGGAAAGCTAGGAATGCAGTGAGAAAGAGAATGGTAGTTCTTGTGGAGACTGAATCTGTTAGTAACATCTTAGGTTTGAAAGATTTGAATAGAAATGCTACTAGATGTGTTGTGAAGATAATGCATAACGGCACTAAAGACTCAAATTTAGATGCTTTAGTTAAAGATCAGACTTCTAGTAACGATGATCCTACTCCACAAGGGAATGTTAATGTTGATGTAAAGGAAATTCAAAATTTTTCATCATATCTGAAGTAAATGGCCATGTGGCTAAAACTCTTCCTGATTTTAATAATAAAATTTATGGTTTTATTTGAGATTTTCGAGGAGGGAGAAATAGTTATAGATAAGATAGATGCTTTTCCTTCTATGGAATATGATGATAAAGATGAAGTTCTAGTTTGTCCAGAAGGAAGACTGAAGAGGTTCCGAAGGAAATCAAGGTTGGTGGATCTTCTTCTGTGAAGAAAAAACATCCTACGTAACCTAGAAGTGTGGGTCCTACCTAGTTGGATCTTAGGAATAAATGGATGGATGGTGAATTGAATGAAAACATGAGGAAATCTTCCCCTCTTGATCGATGACAACATCCATTTCTTTTTGAAATTGTAGAGGAGGTAGAAAGAAGCAAACTTCTCTATATCTAAAAGATTTTGTTAAGGAACATGGTGTGTTTTTTATGGTGTTATACTCAAATAAGGTAACCTTAATTGATAAAAGGGGAGTTAGTGAGATGATTGGTTTGGACTTGGAAAATTTTCAAGTACCCTCAGATGGGTTGTCTTAAGGAATTCTCGTATTTTAGGAGTCTACTGTAGCATCTTTTTCCATCTTAGAGAATTCTAATCAGTGTGTTATTGGTGATATAGAAGTACTGAATAAAGGGTTGTGGAAGAGAGAGAATTCCTCATTTTTAGGGAAGTAAGGCAACTTTTTAATTCTTGTTTCACACATTTTTATGTCCTCTCCAATGACATTGGAGGGTCGCCAACCTCTATATGTTGTTGGATCCTTCAATGTTTGCCCTCCATCCTCAACTGCTCAAAATTTTTCTCATCTCATTTTTGGTTTGTCTCCACCAGCTTTTGGAGATTCAAAGTTTGATCAAGATGTCAAGACAAGGTTTAAAAAAGAGGATCATTTGAAAATTAATGAAGGAAGATTATTGGTTCCTAAAAACCTATATGAATTTTTGGGAAGGGCAAGAATGTTTTATTTGACAGTTTTGTCAAAAGCGAAATGAAATCTGGTGGTATCCAAGACTCTAGTTTTGTGGTTCAGATTAATTATGATGCTTCATCTTCTATTGTCTTGAAGATTTAGTTGATTAGAGATGGTGTTTCAAAACATTGCGATAGTGTTGCTGCTAATTAATTATATGTTGAAATTCTTGAATTGAAGTCCCTTAAGGTCTCTATTCGAGAATCATTGGTAAACATGAAGGAATCTGTTGAACTTAATGTTTAAGGGTGTATATGCTTGGATTAGTCAGCTTCTAATTTGGAAAAGGTTTGTAGATTCGAATTAGGGGATCTGGGAAATTACAATTTAATAAAGAATAAGCTGGATGTTCCTAAACAACATTTAAGCAATGTGTTCAATAATACATGGAACAAAAAATTGAATGTAAGAGTAGTGGATTTAAATATTTGTGGCAGATTTATTAAGAATGGTTCTGTAGTGAAGTACATGCTCAAAATGATTTGGTCATTTCAAATAAACTCCAAAAGTCCTTGGTGATGAAATTCTTTGGGGAAAATTTTGCCTTTCATATCATAAGTATGGAGTTGAGGAGGCAATGGGGTACATTTGGAAAATTTCACTTGACTTTGCTCGGAATGGGATGGGTTTTTGTGCATTCATTGAACCAAAACCTATGGATATGGATTTAACTTTTGAACCTTGGCATGCCAATGGAAATATTGTTTGAATGGATAGATGGTTTCCATCATTTTTGTTAAAATAGTTGCTATTTGCATGCTTTACATTTTTGCAACTTGTATAGTTTTGATGATTCCAAACATTATTGTTCAAATGTGTAGTTATCTCCTAACAATTTCAGAAGATTTGTACTTGCTCTTGTGTGTACTAACATTTCAGGAAAATCAGACTCCAGACTACGAAATCTTCAAATCAAATTCAACATGAGATACTTTGTGAATTTGAAGCTTGTATTTTTCTTTGAATTAAATTTGAAAGAGAGTGATTGTAATTGAGTGAATAAAAACTTACACTCACACACAAGGAGATCATATATAAGTTATACTGATCGTACGGGACGATATCAGATCGTACGGGACGATCAGACAGTTATCTCCTATTGAGCACATAGAACGAATAAGAACTGGATTGAAAAAGTTTCTAAGTCCTATTCGTCCGGGACAAAATTTTTATCGTCCAGGACGATCTGGTTTCTGTAAAATGTTCGTCCAGACAAAATTAATTATCGTCAGAAAATGAGTTGCTCTCTGTAAAATTTTCGTCCAGACGAAATTAATTATCGTCCAGGACGATCTGGTCTCTGTAAAATTTTTGTCCAGACAAAATTATTATCGTCAGAAAATGATCTGCTCTCTGTAAAAATTTTGTCCAGACGAACCGATTTTCGTCCAGACGATTAACCGAATTAGAATGGTTTTCAGCAGTTTTCTAGACCAACCTTGTAATAACCGTTCGTACCGGACGAACTTAGTTCGTACGGGACGATCAGCTGTACGAAGACATTTCGTACACATATACAAATAGGGTCGTTTCAAAGCATTTAAGTAAAATCGTCCAAGATGATCCACGATCGTACGGGACGATCCTCTGCGTACAAAATTGAAAACTTGCAGTTTTTGGGCGGTTTTTCTTGTCTTTTGTATATATTGTCCAAATTAGACTGCCACCCAATCTTTTTGTCATTTGATCTTCGTGCCTCTTGAGAGAGTGGAAGAGTGCATTCAAAGGAGGAATCCTACCATTGGAGCGTGAAGGCTTCACTTGGAGTTCAAAGGTAAGAATCTCTACTTGTGAATTGGGATTACTTCAATCTTTTCTTTCTTCCTTCTAGTTTTCTTGTGAGTAGATCAGTCAAGGAGATTCGGTTCGTTGCCGACACTTGGAGAGTGTGAATAGCCGAAAGGATCGCTTCCTACACTTGGAGAGTGTGAACAGCCGGAAGGGTTCTCTGCCCACACTAGGAGAGTGTGAAAGGACGGATGGTTCTCTACCAACACTGGGATTGTAAAAAGGACGACGGTTCTCTGCCAACACTGGGATTGTGTAAAAGGACGACAGTTCTCTGCCACACCGGGTAGTGGTAAAAAGAGTGTTTTGTAAAGGCTTCTCCGCCTTGCTGTGGGTGCAAAAGGAGAGTCACTATTGATTTTTAGTGCAATACTCAGAGGGTGCCTCTGAGGAGTGGATGTAGGTCCTGTTATAGACCAAACCACTATAAATTTGGTGTCATTTACAGTTTTTATATTTCCGCATTTTATTTTAATTTTTAACAACTCTGTGGTTGAAAAATATTTTCTAGAAAAACTTTAAAAGAAAAATTTTTATTTCGGTTCAACTTAATTTTCAAAGAGGGATTAAATTTTTAAACTACCAATTCCCCCCCCCCCCCCCCCCCCTCTTGGTAGCCTTGGGACATTAACTTAGGCTTAACAACCTAATTACTAGATTCAACAAGTGATATCAGAGCATCATTTCAAAATCATAAGTTTGAACTAGTTTTTGATTAACGTAGATGGCTACATTTGGAAACCGAAATATACCTGAGGGTTACTCTATCACTAGACCTCCACTGTTTGACAATATTCCTTTTGATTTTTGGAAAACATGCATGTTTACTTTCTTACAGTCACTTGATTATCGCATGTGGATGCTAATCTAGGAAGGATACACAAAACCAACTAGATTGGTTGATGGAGTTAGGGTAGAAACACCTTATGCAGATTGGACTATAGAAGAACGTGACTTAGCACAATTAAATGCCAAATGTTTAAATAGTTTCTTTTATGCTTTAAAATCTGAAGAATACATGCGGGTTTCCACTTGCATAAGCGGAAAGGACATATGTGATAGACTTTGTATAACTTATGAAGGGACAAATGAGGTTAAGCAATCAAGACTCAATATCTTATTACATGACTATGAGTTATTTTGCATGAAACCTAATGAATCTATTTCAGACATATACACAAGATTCACACAAATTGTCACTTCTTTGCATGCACTTGGTAGGGAATTAACTAATGCTCAAATGGTCAATAAGATTCTTCGTTGTTTACCTACTGCTTATGATGCTAAAATTACTGCAATTACTAAGTCTAAAGATCTAAAAATTTATTCTATTGACAATCTTCTTGGTTCACTCATTACTTATGAGCAAGAAGTAAGTCAAAGAAAGATTGATGTAGGTGAACCACGAAAGGACAAGAATATTGCACTAAAGGTGGAAGAGTCAGAGAGTGAACACTCACAACTTGAGGATGAAGACGATATTGCATTGATGACTAGACAATTCAGAAGCTTTTTAAAAAGGAAGCAGAAGAGACGCCAGCAATGGAATAGAGGTAAGTATAATAGAAATGACAAGGTTTCTAATGAAGTGATTTGTTATGAATGCAGGAAACCAGATCATATCAAGACTGATTGCCCAAAACTCAAAACCACTCCTAGCAAGGAGAAGGTAGAGGAGAAACCAATGGTAAAGAAGGACAAGAAGAAGTTTCAAAGAGCTTTGTGGGCAGACTCAGCTTCAGACTCATCTGAGACCGAAAAAGAAGAAGAAGTTACAAATCTTTGCTTGATGGCAGACAGTGTAGATCATTCAGATCAAGAAGAGGTATGTGACTTAATCTATGATGAATTATTTGAAGTTTTTGAACACATGCATGATGCATATAAGAAAATGAAAAGATGCATGCTAGTGTTAGCTTAAAACTGGAAGAGCTTAAGAAGGAACATGAAATCCTTAGGAAAGATCATGCTTTAATAGATGACAACCACATGAAATTACTTGATGAATATGATGACTTGAATAAGAATGTTGAGAATTTAAAATCATCCTATGCTGAACTTGAAAAAGAATTTAAGAACTTTAAGGATGAATCTGAGAGCAAGACATATAGAATCAATTATACCAATCGAATCTTGGAAGATATGAATTCATTTTCAAACTCAGAATAAGAGCTCTCAAGGATAATAGGAACCCCCCCTAAACTTGAAGATTTTATAAATCCTAAATATTATCCTAAATTCATGAAATCCCTTAGAAGACAATCATATGGAAGAAAACATAGGAATATTTTTCCTAATGTTAAATGTAATAATTGTGGATTTTTGGGACATATAGCTCACACCTGCACTTTAAAGATGAAAACTAATTTGGTGTGGAGAACAAAGATGCATAAACCTAGACATATCATACATGCATCTGATTATAAATTTCATAAAGGTGAACCCAAACTTGTTTGGGTTCCCAGGTCTAACATTTGAGAATTTTGTAGGAGTGCTCTCACACAAGACCTCGTGGGAGCATATGGTACCTAGACAGCGGATGTTCAAAGCATATGACTGGAGATACTGCTCAATTCATAATGCTGGAAGCCAGGAGTGGAGACAAGGTTACACTTGGAGATAATACCACAAAGAAAGTGGTTGGATCAGGTATGATTGGAAATTTGAAAAACTTTTTTATAGATAATGTGTTATTAGTTGAAGGCTTAAAACATAATTTGTTAAGCATAAGTCAGCTATGTGATAAGGGCTATAATGTAAAATTTTTACCTACTAGCTGCATAATAAGCCTAAATGGGAAAAGTGTTTTAAATTGAAAAAGGGTAAACAATGTCTACATGCTAGATTTAAATTGTATTCAATCTCCTACTGCTTTTTGTTTAAAATCTGTTTCTGATGAATCATGGCTTTGGCATAGGAGACTTTGTCATTCTAGTATGAAAAACCTTAGGAGAATTACCCAAAAGAACTTAGTGAGAGGTATACCAAAACTAGACTTTACTAAGGACCACCTTTGTGATGTATGTTAATTAGGAAAACAAGTGAAGTCCTCTTTTAAGTCCAATAAAGATCTTAGGACTAGTAAACCTTTAAAAATTCTTCACATGGATCTTTTTGGACCTGTAGGAACTATAAGTCTAGGAGGGAAAGTATACGGATTTGTTATAGTGGATGATTTCTCAAGATTCACTTGGGTTAGATTTCTTTTTCATAAGAGTGAATCGTTTGAGGAATTCAGAAATTTTTCTACTTGGATTCAAAGGAAACTAGGGAGTGAAATAATTTCTATACAAAGTGATAATGGAGGAGAATTTGAAAATGAAAGATTTGAAAATTTTTGTAAAGAAAAAGGGATTGATCACAATTTTTCTGCACCTAGAACCCCTCAACAAAATGGGGTAGTTGAAAGGAAAAATAGAACATTAATAGAAGCCGCCCGAGCAATATTAGCAGAATACTCACTTCCTAGATATTTTTGGGCTGAGGCGGTTAGCACTGCATGTTATGTTCTGAATAGGATAAATGTGAGATCAAATTTGAATAAAATACCCTATGAGTTGCTAAAAGGTAGAACACCTAATTTGTCTCATTTGCATGTATTTGATTGCAAGGTGTTCATACATAATAATGGAAAAGCTGCCTTAGGAAAATTTGATCCAAAATCAGATGAAGGAATTTTTGTTGGATATTCAAGTGTTGGAAAATCTTATAGGGTATTCAACAAAAGAACTTTAGTCATTGAAGAAACAACACATGTTGTATTTGATGAATCTGGAAATTTGGAGGAGCCAAATGTTGTTGAAGAAGAGATTGAAGAAAACTCCCAAAAGATTGATAGATTAAATTTGAAAGAAAATGTGGAAGAGAATTTGGAAAGAGAAAACACTATGCCTAGAGATTTGAGATTTTCTAAAAACCACCCAAAGGAATTGATTATAGGTAAACCAAGTGAGGGTGTTAGAACTAGACGTGGATTAAACAAGGAAGTCAATCATTCAGCCTTTATTTCAACTATTGAACCCACTAACATTGATCAAGCACTTTCTGATGAATTTTGGATATTGGCCATGCAAGAAGAGTTAAATCAATTTGTAAGAAATAAAGTTTGGGTACTAACTACAAGGCCAAAAGATCAAAGTGTTGTTGGAACCAAGTGGGTGTTCAAAAATAAAATGAATGACTCAAGAGTAGTCATTAGAAATAAGGCTAGATTAGTTACTAAGGGGTATAATCAAATTGAAGGAATTGATTTTGAGGAGACTTTTGCCCCTGTAGCTAGACTTGAAGCAATTAGAGTTTTACTAGCCTTTGCATGTTTTAAAGGTTTTAAATTGTTTCAAATGGATGTCAAGAGTGCCTTTTTAAATGGGGTAATTGAGGAAGATGTTTTTGTAGAACAACCTCCATGTTTTGAAAATTCTAAATTTCCAAATCATGTTTTCAAGTTAAAAAAGGCATTATATGGATTGAAACAGGCACCTAGGGCTTGGTATGAGAGGTTGAGCACCTTCCTACTTGAAAGATCTTTTGAAAAAGGAAGTGTGGATACAACTCTCTTTTTAAGGAAAATTGGAAAGGATATACTTATTGTTCAAATTTATGTGGATGACATCATCTTTGGATCTTCAAATAAAAACCTTTATGATGATTTTTCTAAAACAATGAGTAGTGAATTTGAAATGAGTCTAATGGGAGATTTAAATTACTTTTTAGGATTTAGCATTAAGCAACTTGAGGAAGGTACATTTCTTAGTCAAACTAAATATATTAAGGACATCCTCAAAAAATATGAAATGAACAATGCTAAACCTGTTAGTACACCAATGAGTTCCTCAGTTCAGTTTGATAAGGACCTTAAGGGAAAATCTATTGATCAAAAGAAATTTAGAGGGAAAATTAGATCTTTACGTTACTTGACTGCTAAACGACCAGATATTATGTTCAGTGTTTGCTTATGTGCTAGATTTCAATCAGATCTAAAAGAATTACATTTGACAGCAGTGAAAAGGATTTTAAGATATTTACTAGGAACTCAAAACTTAGGGATTTGGTATCCTAAGTTTAGCTCTTCATTTGAAATTATTGGTTACTCAGATTCTGACTTTGCAGGCTGTACAGTGGATAGGAAAAGCACTTCTGGAACATGTCAATTCATTGGAAATTCATTAGTTTCATGGTCTACTAGAAAACAAAATTTAGTGGCACTATCTACTGCAGAAGCAGAATACATTGCATTGGAAGTTGTGTGGCACAAGTACTTTGGTTAAAACATCAGTTGATTGATTTAGGGTTAACTATAGGCACTATTCCAATTTATTGTGACAATACTAATGCTATTTGCATTTCCAAAAATCATATTCAACATTCTAGAACCAAACACGTTGACATAAGGCATCATTTCATAAGGGATCATGTATCCAAGGTAGAAATTGAACTCACACATGTTTCATCTGAAAATCAACTTGCAGACATTTTTACAAAACCTTTAGCCTTTGATACCTTCAGTACATTAAGAACAAGGCTTGGTGTTATTGATTTGAATGCTTAAATAAAAATATTTTTGCAACATTGATTTTTATGTTTTCTTAGTTCATTTGTCTTTTTGTTTTGAATCTTGTGATTTTTGAGTGTTTTGATTGAGTTTATTTAAGAGTCTGTGGTTTTGTCTTTGTTTTCTGTGTTTTGAATGTTTTTGTTTGTTTTTCTTCATTAAAAAAATTCAAAAATCCAAAAATATGTGGAAATCGTCCGAGATGAAATTTTTCATACTGGCGATGTGTGTTTAATTCAATTTGCGTGATATGAAACATTTTGAGAGCAGTTTTTAATGTAGTTCATCTGTACGATCTAATGATCGTCCAGGATGAAATATTTATTTTCTCAAACGTCGAGACATTTGAATGCAGCGGTTGAGTATATAAGGCAGTTTTAAATGTGAAGTTCGTCCGTACGAACTTGTTGTTCATCCAGACGAACAGACGTCGTTTCATCGTAGGGAACGGTTTTCAACTGACATTAAAACGAATTAATTTTTGATCGTCTGTACGAAATTTTTTCTTCTGTACGATCGGTCAAGTCAAAAGTCTGTACGAAAGGATGCGTCGTAAATTGTGTTGATTACCAAAAGCCGTTTCATTTTGGACGAAATGGATCGTCTGTACGAACTTTATTCGTCCAGACGAACAATTATTTTCGTCCAGGACAACTGTTTTTGTCTAGGACGAACGTATCGTTTTTCTTTAAATATGAAGGCTTTCTAACTCAACAATCACATCTCCAAACTTCACTTTCAATCTTTTTCGACTTTAAATTTACAATGGCCTCCTCAAGCAAAAGATAAAAGGTGTTGGCTAAGAAACCTCACAGGAATAACTCTGAAAACTTCCTGTCAAAAGCAAATGAGGAATCTTTTCCTCGTTTTGCCTCTGCCAAAATAACTCCCTCTCGCGTTCGGATTCAAGACGAGATAAACTTTAAGGTAATGCACCTTTTTGCCTCCACCCAGTTTCAATTCATTCTTTCTCTCGTCCACCTTTACAACAAACAAATCTTTCTCTACTTTCTAGCCAACATGAGTTTTAATTCCGACCACTCCTGCATAAGTTCTTTTGTTTTTAAACAAAAAGTTGAAATCACCAAGCATGACTTAGGTGCTTTTCTGAACTTAGGAACTGAAGGATATAGAGCCCACACCCTAATGAGTGAAAACAAATTCGAATGGTATCAAGTCAATAGGGTGATTAGAGAAATTGGCCTAACATATCATGTTGCTAGAGTTTCAGGAATGACCAGGAATGCTCAAATCATCTAGCATATTCTTCGATCTTCAATCATTCCCAAAGCTGGTGATAGAATCAATATTACCCCTCTTCTTTCTGTTCTAACCTTTTCGATTATGGATTGTAAGCCTATCGACGAAGCCCAACTTATCATAGATCATCTCTATGGGCTTTCAGAAATAGGACATGCAGAGCAGAAGAGAAAAAGGAACATCTCATTAGGACACTTAGTTACAAATATTTTGGAAAAAAAATACAACTTAGTGCATCCTGATGATGAATACGAAGAGCCAGTCTACTACAATGATGCTTCTTTCAGAGCAATTTTCAAGGAGAAAAAAGGGAAAGCACATGCCCAGTGCTTCTGAAGAAGAAGAAGAAGGAGAGAAAACTTGTGCACCTCAATCAGATTATAAGAATTTGATTGAAAATTTTGGCAGACTTGAGACTCATGTTGATCAAAGATTTGATCAAATTGATGCTCAACTCTTGCAGCAGCAACAGGACATTGGTATTATCAGAAATAAAATTCATGAAATCAATACCAATGTTATGATGATGACCTCCTACTTCAATATTTTTAGTGGCATTCCTCCTCCTCCTCCAGAAGAATAGAAAATGAGAGATGAATTTCTTTGTGTTTGTTGTACTAGTGTTTTGTTTTAAATGTTTTATTGTGTTAGTGTTTATTTTTTTGTGATTGTTTTAGTTTGTCTTTATTAAAAAGTTCAGTTTATTTTTCTTAGTTATTTTAATATTATGAAATGAATCTGTAATCATTTTCATTAATATCAATGCATGTTGTACTTGATTCAAATTTGATTTGTTTTTGAAATGTGGTTAATTTTTATGAATTTCATTAGTCTTATTTAATCTTAACTGCGCTTAAATTAGATTATAATTTGAGATTATTACATTAGAAAATCTAGTCTTTCTAAATTTAAAATTTGTTTATAACTTGTTATAATTAGAACTTTTAAATTCATGTCATTTCATTTAGACTACATAAAAGTTAATATTATTATTGCATATAGATGTTCTTATTTTGTATTTCTATGCTCAAGTGATATTTATGCACTTAGAAATATTTGAAATTTTAAATTACAGATTTTGGAAAGATTTGGTCTCAATTACTCTTGAAAATTGTACAAATAGTACAAAAATCAAAAGGAATGCGCAAAGGATCATAAATATTAAAAAGAGGCACAAAAATTAGCCACAATGTCAAAAGATGCACAAAAATGTGCCCAAAAATTTGAAAAAGATGCGCAAAGCGCCACATGTGGTAATTCTCTTCTTTCCAAATTCTTCAATCTCTTAATTCAAATTGATCTTATGTTCATTTATATTCTATTTAAACTTTGGAATATAGAATTTTTATACATCTCTCTTGTAATGATTTTCTATATTCGAATGTCTAAATTGAATCATGTCTTTGATAAATTCTTCTTACTTACAATGTTATATCACTTCTTAAATTTTATGAATTTCTATGATTGACCTAATGCTATTAATTTTAGATTGCATAACTTATCACAATCACCATTTAGATTAAATTTTCAAATGAATTTCATATAATTACTTACAATTATTGTCTATTTCTTCTTCACTTTTTGTTGTTGTCAAAAAGGGGGAGAAATTATTATGTTTGTATGTTTTGTTTTGTTTTGTTTGCTTTTTGGTTTTTGTGTTTAACTTTGTAAATTTGTTAAAAATTTTTGAAAAACAAAAATTTTGTTCTTTGGTTCAAATGCCTCCTTATTTTCATATGTATTCATAAATTCAGGGGGAGTTTAGGAGATTTGTTTAAATTGAAATCATACAAACAATAATTGTTTTGCCATCATCAAAAAGGGGGAGATTGTTACAATAGTTGCTATTTACATGCTTTACATTTTTGGAACTTGTATAGTTTTGATGATTCCAAACATTATTGTTCAAATGTGTAGTTATCTCCTAACAATTTCAGAACATTTGTATTTGCTCTTGTGTGTACTAATATTTCAGGAAAATCAGACTCCAGACTACGAAATCTTCAAATCAAATTTAACATGAGATACTTTGTGATTTTGAAGCTTGTATTTTTCTTTGAATTAAATTTGAAAGGGAGTGATTGTAATTGAGTGAATAAAAACTTACACTCACACACAAGGAGATCATATATAAGTTATACTGATCGTACGAAGATGATATCAGATCGTACAGGACGATCAGACAGTTATCTCCTATTGAGCACATAGAACGAATAGGAAGTGGCTTAAAAAATTTTCTATGTCCTATTCGTCTGGGACGAAATTTTTATGGTCCAGGACAATCTGGTTTCTGTAAAATTTTCGTCAAGATGAAATTAATTATCGTTAGAAAATGAGTTGCACTCTGTAAAATTTACGTCCAGACGAAATTAATTATCATCCAGGACGATCTGGTCTCTATAAAATTTTCATCCAGACGAAATTATTATCGACAGAAAACGATCTGCTCTCTGTAAAAATTTCGTCCAGACGAACCGATTTTCGTCCAGACGATTAACCGACTTAGAACGGTTTTCAGCAGTTTTCTAGACCGACCTTATAATAATCGTTCGTACTGGACGAACTTAGTTCGTACAGGATGATCAGCTGTACGAAGACATTTCGTACACATATACAAATAGGGTCTTTTCAAAGCATTTAAGTAAAATCGTCCAGGTCGATCCACGATCGTACAGGACAATCCTCTGCGTACAGAATTGAAAACTTGCAGTTTTTGGGTGATTTTTCTTGTCTTTTGTATATATTGTCCAAATTAGACTGCCACCCAATTTTATTGTCATTTGATCTTTGTGCATCTTGAGAGAATAGCTACGGAGAGAGTGGAAGAGTGCATTCAAAGGAGGATTCCTACCATTGGGAGCGTGAAGGCTTCACTTGGAGTTCAAAGGTAAGAATCTCTACTTGTGAATTGGGATTACTTCACTCTTTTCTTTCTTCATTCTAATTTCTTGTGAGAAGATCATCAAGGACATCCGGTTGCTCTGCCGACACTTGGAGAGTGTGAATAGCCGAAAGGATCGCTTCCTACACTTGGAGAGTGTGAACAGCCGAAGGGTTCTCTGCCCACACTAGAAGAGTGTGAAAGGACGAACGGTTCTCTACAACACTGTGATTGTGTAAAAGGACGACGGTTCTATGCCAACACTGGGATTGTGTAAAGGACGACGGTTCTCGCGCATCAGTCGTGGTGAAAAAGAGTGTATTGTAAAGGCTTCTCCGCCTTACTGTGGGTGCAAAAGGTGAGTCACTATTGATTTTTAGTGCAATACTCAGAGGGTGCCTCTGAGGAGTGGATGTAGGTCTCTGTTTATAGACCGAACCACTATAAATCTGGTGTCATTTTACATTTTTATGTTTGTTTCCGCATTTTATTTTAATTTTTAACAACTCTGTGGTTGAAAACTATTTTCTAGAAAAACTTTTAAAAGAAAAATTTCATTTCGGTCAACTTAATTTCAAAGAGGGATTAAATTTTTAAACTACCAATTCACCCCCCTCTTGGTAGCCTTGGACATTACTTAGGCTTAACACCTAATTACTAGATTCAACAATTTTTGCCTAAATCCTTCAAAGGCCAAATTGCTCCTATATGGATTCAGATGCCAAATCTCTCTATTACAATGCTGATGAAATTAATGTTTGTAGGATTGCATCTATGGTGGGTACTCCTTATATGATTGATGGAACATTTTCCAATGGGGGATGAGAGAATTTGGGAGAGAGTTTGTGGAAGTTAAGCTCAATGATAAGATACCATTGGAGTATGGGTGGAAGGAAGCTTAGGTAAATTTCTTTCAAAGTATTGAGTATGAAAGCTAACCAACTTTTTATTTCAACTATTGAAAGATAGGGTATTTAAAAAACAACTATTTGAGAATGGGTTTTGAAGCTTTACGCGCTTCTAAGCACTCAGAGAGCCAAGCTGAGAAGGTGGGTTATGTAGATGTTAATGGAGTGGTGGAAGATGCTACTAATGCTATAAGAGATGGTTCTGGAACCTGGATCCGTTTAATTATGGAAAAAAGGTTTAAAAAGTTTAATGGGTCACATCTTTTAAAGATTTTGTTGCTAAAGAGGTTGAAGGCTCCATGGTCCCTGTTTTTTTTTTTTTTGTTTTTTTTTGAAGAAAGCAATTTAATGCATTAAGAATCAAAGAAACTAATTACAAGTAATAAAAGGATCACATTCCTCCTTGATAAGGTTCCATAATAAGGAAGGAATGTTTTTCAAAGAAAACTATCAAATAAAAACTATCATCATCTAAGCAAGGGTAGCACAACCATTAGCAACCTTATTACAATTTCTAAAAACATAATAAAAAATTACCTTATTGAAGTCCTTTAATAAGCAAAGATCCTTATAATACCCTCTATCCATGAACCATTTATTCTTCTTCTTCAAAGAATCATGAATGAAATTGATAATATTTACATTATCACTCACCACATAATTCCTTTGCATTCAAGCATCCAATCACAAAGAAGTCCTTGGCCGCAAAAACTGCATCAAGCTCCAAATGAGCTATATTCCAATGAGTTCTCTTTTTCCCAAAGCACTGATGAATCTCCCCATGTGATCACGGAAAATGCCTCCGATCCCAGCTTCATTGGATCCAAGTAGAGAAGCATCCACATTGATTTTAATCTAATCCTTTGGAGGGGGGCACCAAGGATGAAGGTACTCCCTAGGGAGACTATGCCCCAAACTTACAAGAAAAGGATTAACATTGGAGGTAGCCAAATAGAGCATTAGCTGCAACTAAAGAGCTCGTATAGCAGTTTTTTGGTGTTGATTTCATTTCTATTCTTCCATGACAAGTAAACAATTTGTGCAATAGAGTTTCCCATTCCAGAATTTTGAACCGTCAGAGCCTTTAAACTATGCAAACAATCATCCAAAGAATTGAAGGAGGTATATTTGAATACCCATTCACGAATTCTCATGATTACCTCAATCAAGTATTTACAATTAACCATGATATGCTCATAAGACTCAATGGATCACAACCTCTAGCACAGTTTATAAAATCTGAAATTTTTTGGTTATTTAAAAAACATTGGTTGGGATTGCATTTTGCCAAGTCTCCACCAAAAAGTTTCCACCTTCTTGTTTAGTTTTAGCTTCATCAACCAATTAAAGAACCCATATTCATCATCACTTAATCTATTAGAGACAATAGATTCAAAAGAGAGAGCTAAACGGTCTTTCCCGAGCACCAATTAATCATTCAATGTTGTCATCACCTCTATATCATGCTGATTTGGAAATGATCTCAATATTTCTTGATGGAAAGCTATTTGCAATTTGAAATAATTCCAATCTCCATTGTTTAAAGGAACTCACTAATTGTGGCATTCTCAAGATAACACAATTGATAAAAGTGGGCCAACGATTTAAACATTTATCATGCAACCAAGTATCATTCAAACATTGATACTCTTTCCATTGCCAATGTTCCACCTAGCAATATTCTTCAAAGCCTTTCCTCCAATCTAAAAGGATATGCCAGCACTAGAGCCAGTTTTACGATGAGCTTCATGTAAAATGTCATCCCCATATTTGTGCTTCATGGTTTTGTGAAATAAAGAGTCGGGTTTTTTGAAGAAATTCCAAGCCACATTGGATCTAAAGATCCAATTCTAGATAAAGGGGAATGTAAACCCAACCCACAATTTTCTTTGGTTTACATATCTCATCCCAAGCCACATAATGATACCCCTATCACCATTTTGTTTATTGCCAAATAAAGTTTCTACA